>JAEMON010000016.1:2392641-2413640 GCA_030264115.1 Lygus lineolaris
GAATTAGAATAACTATCAACCCTGAAATTGGATCAGTTGAAATCGGGAGAGACGAGCCAAAACTGAAGGAAGACGGCTATCTAATGGGAAAACGTCAAACCCGAACATCCAATTTCAACTTCCGCTGTACCTTGTCAACCCCTGACATGAATCGGGATTTTGGGTGATGAGGCTGTGGATGGATATAGCACGGAGGGTCAGTCTTTGCGGTATGCATCGATGACGCAATATGGGAAGGAATATTATTAAAAAAACGAAAAAGTCTTATAATAAAAACTAGGGAGGTGTACCGAAAATTGAGTTTCCTGTTGATTGCAATATTTTCCTTTCGCCTTTCACTTAAGCTGAGGAAAGTAAAAATTCAGAGGGATACGTATTCAATCATCGTACCACCTTGGGATTTTGATCACACTATCACCCAGTTTGTTGATTTAGTATACCTACTCATAATCGGTTCTTCTTCTTTGCTCTTCAAACGATGAATCAACATTTCGTTTGCCTTTCTTGACATCTTCATTACCATCTTTATTATAAACTACAGATGGCACATCAAAATACATTAATGTTTGTGTAATCCAAGACAATGAGTCATGGTCAATCATTGAGTATAATACTAGCCAGCTCTCTAGTTTACTAGCTTGTTTCAAGCTTCTCCACGCATTTAAAAACTTCAACTCAGGGGATACAAAAATAATAAAAATCTGATCCTGATTGACATCTTTTTACCGGGGTTTCGATTACGGAGGACTGTCCATTAAAGGCAAAAGAAGACGAGAGAACCCTCTTAGCCAGGAACTTTGCTCTAATTTCCAAGTAACAAGATGGAAATCGAAGTACACGTTCGAGCGAGCTTTAAAACACGGACGCAAACTGGACAATCATAAATACTAATAGAATAGATAAATTTATTTTCGAGCTTGGAAAAAAGTGTAGTGCCAAGCCGTTACCTCACTGTTTGTATTTCAGCAGCTCATTTGAATTTTAAACCCATCTCGCAGCGCAACTTTTGTTGACAAAACTCTTAAAAGCTACCTAACAGGTTTGAAATTCGACCAGTAGCCCACAGGTTGTAGACTTTTTCAATGACAAAGACGAGTCCTCATCTTCGCTAAATATACGAAATTCTATTCCCTGCCTAAACAAACATTTCGATTCCTCCCAGCTACTAACGCAACGGTGCTTCACCTTCTCTGTCATTTGCATTTTTCTCGCATTCGTCTGGACGAAGGTGGGCGACCAGCTGGTGTCAGAAAGCACCGGTGCCTTCAAACGGAACGAATAATTATTGTGGGTTTAAAAGGTTTTGTGGGTTAAAGGTTTTCGATAAGATAACATTGTTATTTATGTCCAATCTACCAGTTCATCTTTCAGTCTTACGTAACATCGAAATTCATCCAAAGTTCTAATGAAAGATTGAAGATCAGCGTATTTTTCATGTCTGAAACATCGGTTAATGTAGTACCTACAATAGATAAAATAAAACTACCAAGAACATCCGATGGAAGTCCAACGTCAAATTTTAGTAGGTACCTACTCTCCTCGCCAGAAAACTAAAGAAATGGCGTTCGATCCCATCATTAACATAACTCACTTGGGAACTCAAACTTCAAAAAAACCTGATTCTTAAAATACATTATAATAATTTTTATTGTTACCAAAATATTTTCAATTCTTTACTTTATAAGTACAGCTATCAAAGCCCTTTCACCCTGATAAGGAATATAAAATTTGATCGTGTTGTTACGCGAAATGCACCAGTGATGCGATGTTACGTTCTATAAGTTAGTATACTATAGTGTATGGTAGGATTATAGTACTCCCCCTCCCGCCTCTTAATGATCTCAACTGGATAAAGAAACGGGAATAAGCCATAAGATCTTCATCACGAGAACTGTAGTCAACTCTAAACGATCAAAAGTGTCGGCTGGGACCCCAGACAATCAATTACCATTTGTGGCCTCACAGAGATACCCATCATCAAAGGCGCTGCGCTTGTGGCGTAAGTGTCCTTTTTTGTTTCACCGAGGTGCCTCAAGATGATCGTAGGTGTCCTATCCTGAAGTCTCTGACCGCTAATGTTACCTGGCATTTCCAAGCTCATAACGTTCATCAACCCCTTTTCATTTCCCTTGGTACGAGTTCGTAAAAAGAACCGAAGAACCAGAAAAAAACCAATTGAAATAGTAAAAAGCCAGTTTAGAGCAAAATTTACGAGGTGCACTTGAAAACAAATTATGTACTTTGGTTCCTGAATACTCATACTTCAGGACCATCTCAAGAGTAATGAGTGGATTTTCAAGAGGTTTCAGACAGAAAGAGTGATTTAATGCCGCATATAAATAAAGTCAGTCCAGGATGTTTTATTGGGTACCTACTTGGAGGATTATCGGATGTCAAGTATCAGATAAGAGTTGGATAAATTATGGATTGCTGTTTATCTATACAACCTGCAGGTGAAGGTACATAGTGAGTTCATTTCACACTCCCATCATGATGTAATAGGTATAGCGAAAGATGGGTTTACTTGATTCTGAAAAATTCATGGAATTCAAAAAACAGGTTGCTTGACATTTTTATACAAATAAGAATGAGTCTAGTACCTATTCTGAAAAAATGTCTAGTTAATATATTATAATTAATTTCAAGGTATTTATTCATTTCCAGTAATATTAAAATAATTATAAATTATATTTCTATAAATAGACTACACTTTGGTTTACCTAGTTATAAATAATTTTACCTCATTATATTAGTATGAGTATTATTACCTTACACTTAACAATAAAAAATTATGGCTTAACATTATATTTTTCATATATATTATCTACCACGTAAGCTGCAGCGATAAGTGGTTCCCCAACTCGATCATTGTGTACCTGTGAACAAAAATATCCCGATTACGTAATGTACGAGTAATTTAATTACGAAGAAAGTGGTTAACCATGGTTCGATTAGTAGATGGGTGATACCTACCAACACTTCATAAAATTGACATGGTTTAGTTACCTATAGGTTGGTGAAAACACGAGAAGTAACATTTAACAACGATAAAACTATTTGAGATTAAATGGTTTCTTTCTCAGGGTTTCTATAATTAATTAATTTCCCCAAGTTTACGAGCTGCGAGATCATAGATGGCTTTAAAAATATATGGGGTCAACACAATTTGACACTAGCTAGAGCCCTGGTGTCAATGAATTGATAACGATGCCGTTTTATCAGTTCCCGACCCACGAGAAGGTCCTTTGAATTTGAGATTTACGACCGTCTGAACGTTGAGGATGACGCCTTGTCGTAAAAAGCGTACCCCTTTTTTTCATTTTTACTCTTCCAACGTCGTCCAAGTACCGTGAAGTTCCAAACATTATCACTCACGGGGAAGAGTGGCCTCAATCAATTACCTTGAGGAACACCTCTTCAGATAACGATCTTCTCTTTAGAGAAAAGAGGGGTCTGAGGATAATTGTTTTTATTGTTTCGTGGGTTCAGAGTCAGAGTTTCGAACGGTCCTTTTGACGCCTCTAATGGGACAAGACCTTTCAATTTCCCCCGACCCAGTAGATGGGTTTATCTGGTACTTACCATTGACAGGGATCGATATCTTCGATGTAATTAGGCGCATCACAAACTTTCTGTCTTTGGTACTTATGTCAACAGGATGTGACCGTACTGCTAAGTTCAAGATTTCTATCCGGAAAATGGACAAATCGTCCATATCTAGATCTTCCCCACCAGAAGAGCCAGCACGAAGAATAAAATTGAATATGGCTGAAATAGAACACGAACTATTGAATCTGATTAAATTTAACAATATTATTACTTTTGGAAATTATCCAATGTTGAGTAAAAATATTCCATCATGAAAGGGCGCAGAATTTATTTGTTCCTAGTATTTCAAACAAGTTTTTTTCTTTGGCCAGAAAGCGATATTGCCACTGCGATACTGATGGAAAAGTCAACAACAAATTGATTATTCGTGATGAAAATAACGGTTTACATTAACGAATTGAAACTATTCAGAAGTCCATTCAGAAACCCTCATTGTATGGAAGGTACCTATAATCGTTATGAGCGTGACAAACTTGGATGGATAGTTCGGATCAATAGAAAAGAGTGCGCATGCGCCAACACACCTCACGTTTCACGGCTCAATGGTCCAAATTCACTCAATTATAATTCCAGGGCCGAGCCACGGAATCTATGGATTACTTTATACCAGATGTTTTTCTGATGGAGAGGCAGCCAATTCTCATCCCGTATGGGAAATGGGGTACTTACTATATTATTCGAAATATCAAGGAGTGACGCGTATGCTTTGATTTTTCCAGTTTGCAAAACATTATTTTAATTGTGGTAAACAGCGGCCAGACTTATTGAATAAAAATCTGAACGATTCGAGGAGACACTTGAATAATCACCACGTTTGCTTGTTATTCATATGGACACGCGGTAGACAGGTATATGTAGGTACACACTTTAGGTTTGGTTCTACCTACTCACAATCGTTGAGGAGGAACAAAAGCCATTACCAGCAGTAGTTGTGTTACGAGGAATCATGGAAAATGCTCTCCAGGCGAGTTGATATTTACTGCTTTACAAAGTCATATAGCACGGACTCCACGTTCATGACCCTAGCGAGTTAGCCGTGTGACTAACATCCCCATGAGGGCCACTAGTGACATCGCAGAAGTACATTACGAAGGTATGATATGATTTACAGGGAGTCTCATACCTTTTGCGTGGCGTGCCCTAGGGCAGTTACACTGCGGGATCACGCTTAGAGAGTCCGGATCGAACATAGGAATGAACAACGCACGTGACTTTGGCACTTTTCATACGAAAACTGAGTCAGTTAAAAAAAAGTTGCTTGGAAGTTGATAGGTACAATAGTGATATTCATAATACGAGGGTCGTCCAGAAAATAATTTCCTTTTTTTTTTTCAAATCAAGTTTTTATTTTAAAAAGAATAGGAACTTACTGAAATTGTACTTGAACATACCTAAATGTATTATTTTTCCACGCAATACATTTGGTCACTTGTGAAACGTTCTTCCCAAACGTGAAACGTTCCTGTCCCATTTTGGTGAAAAGGTGACAGTCTGAAAGAGCCAAGTGAGGACTGTAAGGTGGATGGGTCAAAATATCCCAATCAAACTCATCCAAAAGTTGCTTTGTGGAACGAGCGACTTGAGGCCGTGCGTTATCGTGGAGAAGGCAAACCACCGGAGGTCAACATTCCTCTTCTCTTGTATGGACCTACGATGCTTCTTCAGGGTCTCACAAAAGCGGTTGGCGTTGATTGTTTCACCTTGAGGCAAACAGTCAATCAGGGGAATTCATTGGTCCCAGAAGAATGAAGCCATGATTTTCGTAGTTTTCTCCCTGGACCAAGGAGTTGGCGGCAAGCTTCTACGAGGATGGAATTTCGAAGCACATTTCGCGATATAAGTCGCCGGGGATTACGTGGAAAAATGATTCATACATTCAATTACAATTTCTGTAAGTTTCAATTGTTTTCTCAATAAAAACTTGTTTGAAAAAAACGGAACTCATTTTCTGGACGACCCTCGTACAAGCCGCTCTTTGTTGGCAAAAATAATCATTTTTAGTTTCCTTGTCTAGTAATTGCAACCCCGAACCAAATCTCTCTTTTTCTGTTCCCAGGAAAGAGATTCATACTTGGAATTATGGGAAAAATGCATATGATACGAATCTAAGATAATATATGAAGGATTTCTATGTACTTAGTGATATAAAACTCGACTCGATTAGGGCCCGACCCAGCAATTATTTTTGGGAGCATACACAATGAGGCACTGTAAGACACTACTACCTCCACTATGACAATCATCCACTCGTGAGAATATAGCAAAATCTTAAATCATTTTTTATGTGGTAAAAATAGGTAATGTATAAAAACGGCCCTCTTAATCGAGAAACTACCTATTAAAGTTCAGCCTCGTTTATTCCCATAATGTTCCTCGAACCTGAAAGTATATTCAGTAAGAAGCAGGAAAAGAAAGGAAGTATGAAAAACTGAAAGTTAGTTCTGAGTCGATAAATTAATTAGACCAAAAAAAGGAGAGGCTTTATTAAACAACTTCAAGTTCTGTTTATTCTGGTGAAAGGAAATAGGTAGAAACTGGTGAGACTAAAGTCTTGTCGACAACGGACTTGAAAAACTTGGAAGTCAGGTGTACTGTAGAATGGTGGGAGGTGCCTGGGAAAATAAGAAAGAAGAACTTTGATCGAAGCAGGTTGTGAATTAGTGATGGTTTTCCGTCCTGCCCCTGATCTGACCGGCTTCTTCAGTGGTAGTGGCACCCCATAGGGTGAAGTCTGAATCATTTATGAGGCAGTTATGGTGGTCTAGATGGTCTCTGAGCCATTTCACCTGAAGCGCGGAAGGCGGATTCCCTCCCTTTCACTTTTTTGAGGAAGCTCGGTCGACTTGGAAATTATTGATACTAGTCATCAACCTGTATAGGTATTTTCGATCAAAACTTCGCGGTGTCATTCTGATACCTTCTCCGAGCATCCAAAAAAAGCTGACGTCAAGCTCGATTTGTCCACCCGGAAATCTTTGGGGGAAAATGGTTAACATCAGTACACGGTCATTTACCTGGTAATCTAAACATGAATGAAGGATAAATAGGCCCCGCAGTGGGATAAGAAAAATGTAAGAAGTGCAATAGGAAATCATGCAAGCATAAGTTACAGTTTGGGATTGCCCCAGCTATGAAGGCTGAGTTAACAATCACCTGATAGCACGAGCAACCTGTTACACGAGTGTGAAACTACCAGCCAAAAGCATCGAAGTAGGCAAGCTGGTCAAAGCGCTGACACCTTAACTGTAGGATATTCGTTGAGGACGTCTGTTCAAATCCCATTGCTTGCCCAAGACTCAACCATAAGAGAAATGAAAAAAAAATATATATATTTATATACACTCTACGACTAGGGACAACCAATCCCGTTAGCGATGCTGAGTTGGGCAGATGCATGTAGTCTAACATGAAATGACAACATCGTCCCCATACATTGAATGATCTCTAGGTCAAATGCCATTACCTGATGCAACCGGGATTCTGTTTAAGTTCACATAGCATGTCAGTTCACCTTGCCATCGCTTTAAGCTAAGCTGCCAACGCCAATTAGGTAAAACCGTCAGCCGTCCTCATTAGAACTCAATTAGTCGTTAGCCCGAAGCCAAATTACCCACCATGTAACTTCACCGAAGTATTTAATTAATATATACGCCCGAGAACAACCTAGCGATTACATCGTCAAAGTATACTAATACACGGCTAAACAGGATGTCCTCCCTCATCCCACTTTACCAACTGGAGCCTAAAATGACACGGACGAGTCTAATGAGGTTATTTAGAACAGTTTTGGGGTTGATAATACCCCTTGTGTCCACCACTCGGAAAAACCATTGATATCGAGTGGAAACGGATGTTTCAGTGGTTTATTTACAAATTGGTTTCAAGTTGGGAATGGGTTCATGAATTAGTATGGTGATATATTGGCCAGAGTTGTGTAAGTTCTTAAGCTATCTCCAGTACATTTTGTATCCTCCTAAACATTAGAAACAAGAAGAAGCTAACGAAGTATAAACTAGAACAAAGAATGTTGGAATCCGGGAGATAGATGTGGAATCCTGAGAAGAAATTTTCTGGCTGAACCCCGAGAATTCCACCTGATTCGGCCTTAAAGTTTGGCTTCGGATGGGATCAATAGAATTTTCAGAATTCAAGCCATATTAAGATTATTCATTAGGCATGTCT
This sequence comes from Lygus lineolaris, assembly GCA_030264115.1. NCBI lineage: Eukaryota > Metazoa > Arthropoda > Insecta > Hemiptera > Miridae > Lygus > Lygus lineolaris. The sequence continues at coordinate 2,400,433 of JAEMON010000016.1, forward strand.
TAGATGGCTGAGAACTAACTCACTCAAATGAGAGCATGCATTTGTTGAGCAACTGTTATTGGAGAAGCCGAAGGTTTTAGTGAACTCGAGATTCTGTGAGGAGCGACGAAGTTTGATGAGGTTGATAATGGGCCGGAGCTTTTAGCTTAAAGAGCGGCCATCAGTAATGAACGGTGAGAGATGGATATCTAGCTCCCAACATCGCCAACTTTGAGGCTGACGAGGGGGCAAAGTTGGTGGAATGAATAGCAACTATCTGTCACTGGAGGGTTGAAACTACCCTAGTTCTTGCAGCTAAGACAAATGGGCTTCGCCTGACGAAGACAATCAAGATGGGTATGCCCAGGTATAAATGGTCGAAACCATTAACTAACTAACCCCTCTAGGACAGACCCCATTTCGACAAGTCTTCCCCTGTCGCGTGCACTGTGACAGTTTCTTGGCTTTTTCCGAACACTACCTCGAGGAGAACGGACTTGCTCAATAAGGACAAACATAAAGAATCTATATAGCTTAGGATGGGCATTGGGTAAGGGGCAAAGTTTCTTGACATATCAAGCTTTGGAAGGCTCACGCAATCACGCAGGGTTTCCTGGTGCCTTGTCCCCCCACCGGAGGCGCCACCTCTGATGCCTCGACCCTCCGACGCGACGTCCGATCCCATCTCGTTGCCTCCCGTGGAGTACGCCCCAACGTCATTCTTGACGTGTTCGTAATTACTGGCTATTGAGCGTCAGAGAAAAGACTTGCTATTCGCGTTGGGAACGAAAGACACGCTAGGTAGGTACTATCAGAAGCTAACGTGATACATCGAGTAACCACGTTGCACATGATAATAAAACGTCTCATAATAAATAACACTTCGCAGCTTTCGTTTTTAATTGGTAGCTTTCAAATAAGGGTATGGTTTGAAACATATCGGTATACCACCTGAACAGCAGAATTAGCATACAATTATTATAAACATTAACATTACGTAGGTGAGAATAGTCAGCAAATATTCAATCGAAAAGTGTACTCAACTGGATCAAAGAAAATGTTTTAGATCTTCAGGTTCTCAATATACCCGTTTTTCCAGGCATACTATGGTATAAACAACGTCCGTATTATGTTCTAACTGGTATTTTTAGGGGGACCGGTCGCTAATGATTGAGTTTTATGAACTTTACTGCTACCAAAAGAAGGCGGAATTCACCATAAATATGAAAGAAGAGGTTTTGAGAGTTTTAGTACTGCATGTTTTCTAAATTGCAACCAATACCTACCTGGTCAATCATTCAAAATGAACACTTCAGAATCACATGAATCCCGGAATTACATGTGGGCACATGTGATTTTATACACCCATGAACAAAGGATTCAAACGTTGAAAATAAGTTCCAGCAGGTATCAGTAAACAATCGCAGAAAACACCGGAATATGTTAGATGCAGTAGATTCTTACAGCAAAACATTCGAGTAAGTATAGGGAATTTAGAGTAGGTACCTCCTAAGCCCACAACCTTCTTTTCGGCATATGTGTTCTATAAAAGGGGAGGATGTTATGGGTTCTGGGAGAACCGCTTCGCACCGCAGCCACCCACAGCTATGCAAATCTCAGTCCGTGTCAGCCGTTGAAAAGGGGGCTATTAGGCTCCGAAACCCAGACCCAGGGCGATTAAACTGTCATCAAACAGGCATTCAGCCGTGTTTTCTTTAGGGAATTCAAATGAAGTCAAGTTGGACTTGAAAGGGTGTGATGATATTCTTCGTCTAACAACATAAAGAGAACACGATAGAAACCGCACTGAGGTGAATAGTCATGTTATATTGATACCTACTGAATCAGGTCCGCAACGGTCAATTACCTCTTTTGATCAATGACATCAATTTATTACCATCCATATATAATTTTTGGGCAGTTAGCGGGTAACCATACCTTTGCATTGTAGGCAACATGAATAATAATTTATCAAGATCCTAACATACTCCTAAGCAAAGCTATTGACAGTCACGCTTGTAGTCGTAAAGTCAACAGCCACCGATCAGAAATTGATGGATAGAAGAGTGATAGAAGTGGATGGAAGTTGTTAGGATCTTGAGGTGCGGCCTCTGGAAAAGGGCGCTGGAGAACAAACCAGAAGCAGGAAGCAAGGAATTAATTCAGCAGAGAGAAGGAATTAATTTGTTCATGGATAAATTAGGGACATCTCAAAACAACATTTGGATAGGTTTTACAACATTCAAAAACATACACATAGCCTGATGTGTAGTGTGTTTTAGAGCCCACCTCTCTCACCATATGGCGAAAGGTTTGTGTTTAGAAGTTCCAAAATGCTCGACTCGTGGTATGGGGCCTGCCACAAGGTGCTCACCCCAGCACGAGTGCAGTCGGTACCTTCTTGGGCTGCGGAAGAGGCAGATTACCGTATCCTGCCAAACTCCCCCTCGTTTCTTGAACCTTACAAGAGTATTAATCGCCTTTTAACCCTCCCAGTTGGTACCGCCTTCAGCTGAGGGGTTCTCTGGCAGTTGTCGCAGTATGTCATGGCGATCACTTCTTTCTTCGCCGTCTGCGTTCTTCGTTTTTCTGTTCAACGAAAACCTCGTGAGCATACGCCCACACTCAAACAGTCCATTTTAAGCTCATTTTATTTTTCATCGTTTGCAAAATTACGGAGCAAACGTATCGTTTAAGGTGGGTACTCTGTCATCTGATTTTGTGACCTGACGATGACTGTTCATCAAATAAGGCAGAGCTAAAGAGACTGAAAAGGTTATTATTAAAGAATCATATTGTCATCCTTTGTTATTGGTCTAGTGTTCAGAATATCTAGTTATATGATTGAAGCACACAATAATAATGATGAATAATTATACAAGTATGATGGAGAAAAATATTGAGAGCGCAGATCAGTGTATGAAGTTAGAACTTTGTGAGTTCCAATCTTATATATCTCTATTGTTAGTGTCGGGTGGAGTTCGGTTAAAAAATGGCCCGATAGATTTTGGATTTAGATATTAATTTCAATGTTGGAGATATTAATTTCTCCTCCCAGCTCAGCTGAACGAGTAGAGATTGCGAGTTCCATGCTGAACTTGTTTAAAAAGCAAAACTCACGAGGGGTTGGGGCAAACATTGATCCGCAAAACCCACCAAGAATCCGATTATTGGCCATGCGTGACTCGACCGAGTTAATAAAAAGGTTGAATAATTCCGAAATAACCGAGAAAACGAGTTGGTTCCCCGGCACTAGGCTTTCCGGGTCAATTTCTCGATACGGGAAGCTTAGCTGGAAAGCGATTTCTTCCTCTCTCTATCTCGTTGTCCCATTCTTTTTTTTTTTAACCCACAATTCAGAAATCTGTTGAACATGCATTCTGCAGAAAAAATAGTTTGAAGGGAAAAACAGAGGCCCCAATCAGAGTTGCTGCCACGGATTCACTTGTTGACTCTACGAAGCCATGTTAAACACCAGCTGATTGCATGGGGCGTAATTGAGGGGGGAAGACAAATAGGGCTTTATATATTAGTTGATGGTTGCTCGAATGATGCTCGTGCCTCGGGTGTACTTATCCAGTTCGTTTGTTTAAATTATGCAGCGGAATCACGAGGATAATAGCGACGCCGCGATCCCTCATTTCTAGCTTGTCGGTGAGGAGAAAAAGTTCTTTACCAATAATGTCCAAATCCTAAAAAAACACATTCTTTACTATAATGGGGATCCCGGTGTGTCGAAATTTTGCATTTTCGACTTCAAAGTCGGATTCAGCACCCTTTAAACTCCCTGAAGTCATCTGACCCCCTGAAGTCATCTGAACCCCCTGAAGTTTGAAGTTCTAAATTTCAGCTCAAAACGTTCATTAGGTTGGCTGTAAAACAGGTGAGAAGGTCAAGCGTGACGTCATCTATTCTGAGGAGCGGACGGTGGCCCCCAGGAGGGCTCGGAGTCGGTGACGTCATCTGTATCTTTTTTACGGCACTCGTTTCGCTCACGTCCAATCATCGGATACCCCACATATAGCACCTTTTTGGAAAGCTCTGACTGCAACCTCTCTGGTGAACGAATAAAATGGAATAGCCGGAATTGACCATTGTCAAATTTGTGTCAGTTTGTATGTTTGTAGCTCAACTCCGATCGAACGGCAACGCCGATGTTGATGGGTTTTCTCTCAAAATGATGGCCAAGTTCCCCCACCGTTCATCGTGGAATCGATCATCCCATGAAATTGTTTGAATTACCCTCTTCTTTGTTCGCCCAATTCCTATAGGCCGATCCAGAGTCCTGAAACTCTTGAATATTCTTCGGAAGAGAACGAATTATGACAAGAGCCTAATTTTAGGCCAGTTAATAAGGAGGACCTTTATGACCAGTAGCTTCCTGTAACTGAGAAGCAAGCACCCATTAAAACCTTGCGGCTCTTTAAACTGTCAACGGCGGTAGGGCGCGCGTCGTGGGAGCGTAAATCAAATTACCAGAAGCCGTTTACTGCTCTGCGTAACGACCGCGGGAGAAACGGGAGAGACAGACATCTTGGAGAGATGTTCAGTCGGTATATTCAATTTATTACAAACGTTTAGATCAATATCAGCTTTCTCTGTTTGATACCTTTTGGCATCACCAGAGGAGTTGATAAGGCTGAGTCAAATGGGTGGGACACTAATTAAATACATTCTTTCGAGTTGGTGAGGAAAGTAAAAATTACGATATTCAATTTCACTAGAAACACTTGCTAAGGAGCGTTCTGTTGGAGAAGGGGATATTGACCACACGTGAACAAATAACTGGGTTTAATCCTTGTTGACGTCAAAAGTGGAGAGGCGGAAATGTTTGTTTGGGAAGGAAAAAGTCGTTTTAAGTGGCTCCCCCTCTTCACCCCCTCTCTTTTAAAGGAAAGTGACGTAAAAGGCAACGAGGGCCTCAAGACGCTGGTTAATGCCCTTCGGCTCGTTAGCCCTTCATAGGGCACTTGTGAAATGACAGGACCACGGACCGAGACAGTTCCCAGACCCCTGGATAAGGGTCAGTGTGAGACTTGGGGTGTGAAATAACGTCTTCCAAGATCTCATCAATCATATATCATTAACAAGAAATCGGATGATGCCGATTTCGAACGGTCATCGGCTTTTTTTCTTTCTTCTTTATTGCACCGACGTTTTCAGCCCGTGGGAATGGTGGGGTAATGATGCGCGTCAGCGTTCGCAATGAGACCCAATCGAATCGGATCAACCCGAGCTCTTTTCGGGACTAATGCGTTCGGGTCTGTGAAATCGAATGATCGATGATAAAAAATATAAAATGTAAAGTCAGCCTGGTGTTGGTAAGCGATGCACTTTGGTCCAGTCCAGATAGAAAGACTAGCTGGGAGAAAAAAAATCGGGGAGAATTAAAAAGATTGGGGAATCATCATCAAATTAAAATTTTTAAGTTATTAAGGCAAACATAGTGTATATCTGTACTTCTAGAAAATTTATTGAAATATTTATTATTGTAATTTGGCGGGAAAGTGACGTTCAAAAGGGTGTCGTCTGTCATTGGCCAATTCGGTCCAAGATGCCAACCGAACAAAACGAAACACAAAGCCTTCGGAATTCCGCCTTATATTCAAACAGCTGTGATTGTATTCCAAGTTTTCTCCACACCCGAACGATAAACTATTTTTTTCTTTGTATTGGCAGTGTTATTTTATATACACTTTTACATACTCAATAATCCCCCAGTTGGATTACGAGTCAATTCCTAGTAGGTAGGTTGATAGTTAACATTGACTTGGCCTACATGCCCCCACTCGTTATTTGAGACAAACCTACCTGTAATTCAGTTGAATACAAGATCCATCAAGTTCACGTTGTTTATTTTCGCTTCCTTCTATAAAATTCTTGCAGGAATTTTGAGGTTGCGGTAGATTGCGCATCTAAAAATCTTTAAAAAACAAATAAAAACATGATTAAACTGCGCCAAAAATAGGGATATTGATACTGTACCATTTTTTCTTCGTAGTTTTGCAATCTGGACCAATGTGCGACGGTGGTTCAGAAACCGTCCAGGGGCATAATATAGATACTACATTCCTGGAAACTTTTATCAGACTTGGACGAAAAGCTTGGAGTTTTACTCGGACAAAGGGTTGACCACAGCAAAATCGACCGACAGACAGACTTCAGAAAGCTATGCAAGTGACACATTTTGTTATCGAGGACAACAATTCAATGGATTCTTGGGTTTAACCTAAAATTTTGAACTACTTACCTAAATCTCCTTCGAAACTCGCCATAATTATACAGAATATGGAGTGACTTTCATCTGTAAAATAATGAACTGCTATTGAAACTGTCAGTATGGGTTGTTCCCTAATAATAACGAAAAAAGTTACTAATCTTCTTACAGCCCATACTCGTATTGGGACCCTAATTGGCGTCATGACTCATTGTAGACGGAAGCTCCTTGTTCCCCTAGTTTGAACCATCCATCTTATGAAACCGTATTTTTACATATTTTACGGAGAAAAATAAAGGGCTTTTAATAATAATTACTTCCAACATAATAGACAAGGTGTCTTGGAAACATGCGATCTCACTAAAGTAAGTGAAGATAAGTAGCACGAAAGAGTATTGGGTATCAACCATGAATGAAACGTCGGATGACTCAGAGCTGTGACGTGCAGCTACGTAAAATCCCTATGTAATCGAACACGTCGAGTTTGGAAATGAATATCGCATTGCCTTTCTTTCTACCAAGTAAAGCGGAAGGGAGGAATTGAGTGAAAAGTGGGATTCTGAAACGATACGTCCGAATCCGAACCAGATGTCAATTTTAGGGGTCGAACTTCAAGGGGTCCAGTCTGGTCGGGATGGGTCGCGGGCAATCGAGTAATCGGAACATCATCGATGTCCTTGATTCGGAATGAGGGGACCAACTCAATATCACTCTGCGAGTGACAATAAATATGGACATCTGCCGATTATGAAATTCGGGGAGCTGCGAAAGATCGATTGGCACTCTACATTGAGATAATAGATCAACTGAAAGGTCATTGAATCTCGACCATCGAGAGTGTGTTTCCCATAGATCCAAATGATGTATTGTATTAGGAGCGGCTGGATACGGTAAGCACGATAGGCACAGCCTCGCCTGCATTCTAGGCTAATTTTGATCAAGTACTGGAATTCAAAAGAGATAAATAACTATTATTGTTTGGACTGAGATTATTGCTAGTTATTCATTCCATTTAAGCCTCTCATGTTTAGGACTAATATAAAATAATATCACGTTCTTTATTAATTAGAATGGTGAGCAACATAAGTCAGAAAGCCTAGCATGGAAAGCTATTTTAATACAGCTTTTCAAGTCAGTCATACATGTACATGTACAAGCACTAGGTTGGAAATTCAAAAATTATAGGTCTAGATGATTAATAGAGAATTTATTTCATCAAATCATTTTTTGACCAATTTGATATAGGTGATGTGTAGGTAGGCAGATACACAGCTTTTGATAAATATAAATATTGGTTTTTGAAATGAAATGTAAATTCAACGTCATTACTACTTATGTAGGTTGTACCTACTGATTTAAAAATAACTATCCTCTTGCCTACAATGTAACTACGTAGGTATGTGTAAGGATTCCTCCCTTGGTAGAAATTCATTGTATATTTGGTTGCCTGTCACCTACAAGTGACCAACCACAGCCGCCACTGTTGTATATATACGTCAACGGACCTGAATAAATACAAAATTTGTCACATTAGGTACCTACCTTCTAAAAGTAAATAGGTAACGAGTTTCAATTCAAATTTAAATTAGAAGTTTAATTTAGAAGTTTTCTATCTTATTGGGTAGGTATTTGTTAACCTATAGTTGTTCACTAGGGTTCTCTGCTAGTTCTACTTCTCCTCGGAGTTCGCCATTATATAAAAATGGGGGTATTGGCATGATCCGACTGCAGTTGTATTCAGAGAACCACCACTTTGCTCTGGGAATTGAATACCGCAAATGTCTGACGCAAAAAGACAGCCATACAATTTCTCCTATGCTATGAAATTGTCAGTTATGTTGGGTATATCATTCAGAATGTATATACATGAGCAAGAAGGATAAGAAGAAAACGAGTGAAGAATTATAGTGGGGGAACGTTTCTAATACGACATAAGGCTCAACCGTGTCGCCGAGCTCCAAGTTGCTCCTGTATTGCTTCTATTTCTCTCAAATTTGGGTGGAAATTTGACTTTATTCTTTCTTTCTGTTCACAGCATGATGAGCGTAGCTTTTATTAATAAATTAATGTCATAGTTCAAAAATCCCCAAACTAGGTTAAAATTGTTCATTGAAAACTCCCTATTAACTCATACTGTTTGACTGGAACTATTTTTTTTATTCTTCGGGATGCCATATCCTTACAATACAATCAAGCAATTCCTTATTTTCTGGTCAAAGCAGTCTAATAGTTGTGAAATACGCCGAGTTCAGCATGCACGACTTCCTATATCAGTGTAGATGGTTATGTGAGCTACGATCAATGCTGGTGAAATCCGCATCACGCACACCCCGCCCCGCCTCGTGTCATACGCACTACCTACCGCTCACGCACACGACACTTCCATCGTATCCTGCAACTGATGGACTCTGATGAATCACATCTGCAAGTTTGGCGTAACTTGAAGAGGACTCACTTGCACCGAAGTTCCTGGTTGTCTGTTACGACAAGAACAGCTCACGTTCAGTGGACCATCGAGTTTTCAGATCATCAGGACAAGGGAACTGTTGGACTCTATGGGCTGATTATGAGAATGGGATCTGGTTCTAAAAACTATCAAAGCCGGAGAAATGAGAAAAAAAGTCTGCCATGTTGGGTGTTACTCATTGTAACATAAAACAGAATTAGATGGTAAAAACATGATGACTCAAAACACATTTTCAATTCTGTACTTTGAAAGCCCAGAAACTTGCTCAGCATAACACTAACACTAGTCTCTTGTTCTTCAAGTTTATATGCTAAATTTTCGTTTCCAGGTGATCTGGGATGACAATTTTCGACTCGGCTTATGTTTGAGCTCAATGAATTTTCGAATCAGCTGGTATGTGAGCTCAACTTTGAACTCAGCTGATTTAGGAGCTCAGTAATCGAATCACATGATCTATGAACTCTGATTTCTACTCAATTTGTTAGGGATTTGAAACCGAACAGTCTTGTTGACGTAAATGTTTCAGGAAACCGATAAAACTCATAAAATGTGTAAAGTGAACGTTTGTTGGAAAAACTCTAAAGTATCGAGAATATCTTAGGTATCTAAATCAGTTGTGCCCGGAAGGAGTCACAATACCTAATACCTATTGTACCTTAGTTATAGGAATTCCTAATATGGCGCCCCACTTCAGTGAGGGAGAAAGGAGTAATAATGAAAGTGAATAGGTATTAGCTCGAGTATATTGTACCCTTTAAATATAAGAGGCTCTGAATACTAAGTGGGGGAGAAAGATGCAGGGAAGCGCCTATCCTCGAGAAGTATCAGAGAAGTACTATAACGTTGAGAAGGTTGACGATGAACTATAAGAGGAGTGGGTGAGGGTTTGGTTGCTCCTCTATATAACTGTTTCATCCAGTTACATAGAGAAGCAAAAAAGTATGACTTGTCACAAGTGAAAATTGTAAAACCGATTGAATTTAAAATTTGAATAATGTTTAACATTTAATTAAAATTTATATTACGATGGATAGCTACTAAGATCAGTTGGTCAGATGGCTGCAAACCATTTTCCCAAGAATTTTATGAGTTGGATCCCTTCTATTAGAATTCCTATTATAGGTAATTTTGCATTCGCTGCATTCTATGTCGTGTCCGTCATACATAACGAATCGTTGTTTGACAATATGGACCCTTGAATAATAAAAATTTGAGATTTAAACCGCATAAATTCGGACCTATAATAAAGAATTCACAATAGCTTGGAGACCAGATTTTCAGTTTTATGGACGTTCTTTCTGTGTTTAGGGGGTATTTTTTTTCCTTTTGACGTTGAGATACACTCAATTCAGACTCGAAAAGCTTTGTCGGAATTCACCCCCGATTGGATTGTAGACGAGAAATGGCCAAACGGTCACGTCAAGTAAGGTCTGTACTATAAGTCATTCCCGTCAGCATCAGGTATCACTGTCTTGTCATAACTACTCGTAACATGACATACGGGCGAGTTCACGTCCGTCCTGGGGATCGATTATGCAAAATGGACGCGTTGCACATGACCGGCATTCGCCTTTTCCACATCAAAACATTCCCGTTTTAATCCTCCAATCTCGACGTGGATTTGAACAGATGGATTCCATTTTCCCATCAGGCGTTCAGATTTGATATATATGTTCGCGTAACCCTACCGAATTGACATCAAACGAACGTCGAGCCTCGTGTCGGTGAAAAATTTAAAACTCGACGTTAAAATTGAGATTTGAAATCCAATCGCGATGATCTGCTTCAAAATACATATTTATGGCCTTAAAGTGGATGTAACTTGTCAATCCTACACGTGAGATTGAAAAAGAGAGAGAGAGCGAGATTGAAAAATCGCGCCTATTCCGTAATGTTACTTGTACCATATTATACACAAATTTACACTCTACACGAGAACCTGTCATTTTTTCCAAATTGAGAAACATGCATAAATATACACATCCACCAGTACAGAGTGCGGTTCCATCGCGACAATTACCATGTAGTGGAATAGTTAGCTTCAGTTAGTCATTCTTAGCCTGAAGATCCAAGGAAATTTCCCCCCCTCGCCTTTCGGTCATTTACAACAGTACAGTCTTCTCAGTGATAAATTGTTGATGACTTGATGTAAGTACATACCTACACTATTAGTATGTTTTCGACAGAAGAAACCTGTAGTAACCTCATTCTTTATATTCCTGTTTTTTATGTGTCGTAGATATTGAACTGTGTTCATTGTTCATCTGCCCAATCATTCAACAGAGATAGTGAGAAGAAGTTAGGTATAGCAATACTTATGTGTGTATTACATACGCGTACTACCGGAAAATCCCAATTAACATAAGTCGGGGCAAAATACACTGATTTTCTTGTGTTTTCGGTCAGATCAGAACGTTGGGCGGCCATGGTTATTCCACTCAAGATAAAAAATACAAAACAGCTGAAAAATCGATGAGCTGTTCCACTGAACTATATATGACCCAATCTAGGGGATAAATGAATTGAGCCATCCTAACTTTCAAGACCTTCTAATGACAACCATAGAAAGCTAACTAGACAAATCCCAAAGAATTGGCCTATAATAATAATTATCATAGTCACTCGCGCATTCCAATTGTCCAGCAAAATGCCTGATAATTTAATTTGAATCGGGTGAAAATTATGTGGGAACTTATGTGGGTCTTGCAAGGTCCTACGCATTAAAAGTGGACACCTGTTGATTCAAAAATGTCCTCAAGTGATGCTTCCTCAACCAGGTACCTCAACTGCCACTTAGCCGAAATATGCAAGTTTCCATGTTTCCTTCCCAAAAACTTCATAATGAACACCGCCCTTCACCCACTGTTCAGAATTTTCTCGTTCTTTGGGATAAAAAGTTCATCTCATTGATTGAAACCACAAGACCCGAAGTTCGTTTTGCACAGATGCATATAGGCTAACGATGCACGTACACGCGTCTCAACAAAATATCATTTCCCAAATAAAGATTTTTCGTCGAACTTTTTCATGTTTCCCCGCTCAACTGTGTTCTTCGCTTAATAAGAACAACTTTATAATTTTCGTAAAACAAAGCGATCCACCTTGTGGGTTGACGATTGGGACTCTTTGCTGTAACTTATATTATTTCCAAGTAACTAACTACTACTTCCAAGTAACTACTATTTCCTAATTTCCCAGTCAAATTTAGTATTTCCCTGTTTAAAGTAAGAGAAATCACACTAAATTTGAATGGGAAAGTGCTGAATTTGTCTGGAACTTGTTACTTACGGCCTATGTATTTAGGGACAAGGCCTTGTATACGCGCTTTTCGACAGCATGAGGGATCGTTTCATCCGTGCTATCCAAGATATAATGAGATCAGACTTTGCGGGGTTGTCTGAGATTGAGCTTCAACCACATTAAAGAGGAGCTTCTCCCCACTTGAATCTTCCATGCCCTCCTCTTCAACTTTATTCAATTTGCTTTCGAGGGTGTGGAGGAAGAGAAGGCAGCGGTTTTCAATTCAAGAAGCGCGAGGCCACCCCACTCCCAAAAGACTCGATTGGGATTTTTTCAATTTTTCACATTAACTCCCCACCGTGTTCCTTACCTCCGCTTGAATCTTCTATCCTCTTTTACTGAGATGGGAAAATCGAAAAAGCTTTTCCGTCGGTAAAGTCTTGAGCCTCGGGGCGTATACAAGAATGGGGAGCGTTTTAAAACGTTTAGATAGGTCTCCAATCGTTTCAAGAAGATGCATTTGCATTACCATGCCAGATGCCATCTTATAAAACCGTCAGGATAGATTCTTTGTTCACAACGTAATGTTTAATGCATTAAAAGTACTCTAAATACTCCAGATAATATATATATATTACGCAAAGTTCAACACGACTAAAAAAATTCAAGATTGTGCAAATTGAGTCTTCAATCCTGATCTCCAATGATCACTAATCTACTGAAATAACGCTTGCATTTTTGAAGTAGGTACTGCTAAGCCATTTTGTAGTGTAATCTATCTAGGTTTACATTATATTTATGTTGACCGTGACTGGTAATGGCTATCAGCAGCAATTAATTGCTTTCCTCATCTTCGGCTTACCTATCTAAACAATATTATAGTAGGTAGCTACCAAAAATATAATTAACTAAATCATTAAGTAGGTTACGAAATTCTTCTGATAAAAATCACAGTATGGACGTCTGCTCGTTGGAGCAGAACGAATATATTATTGCACTATTGTAAGTTCGTACTGTTGTTTGTTAACGTTTTGTTAAAAAACTCGGGAAAAAGTGGGGAAACGATTCTTGATGGTGTTAATATCTTCTAGTTTACATAAATTTCAACACAATCGTGACTTCTTGTTTGGGGCACTGACCAAGAGAAAGCTACCTATGCGCCACAGACACATGGCATCGATTACTTTCTTACATCATAATATTAAAATTAAACTACTCGAATAATATAGTATATTATATTATATAAAATTCAAAGAGCTCTGTGAGACGTGGAAAGTCGACAGACAAATCGAAACTTCAACATTA
>JAEMON010000016.1:2494108-2512060 GCA_030264115.1 Lygus lineolaris
GTGGGACAAGCATGGCAGAAGAGGGTATGTAATTCAGTTAGCATTAGACTCCTGCCCCCGAGGGCTGGCGACACCGGGCAAGATGGACCCATTAAGGGCATCGGGCTGACCCAAGAGAGGAAATGCTGGCCGACCTGATGGTAATATCATTTTGGTCATTGGAAGTGGATTATCCTCGAAGGTTCCCCCTTAAACTCTCTTCAGCGTCAGTGCCCAACATCATCTTACATTTCTTGGGCTTCAGAAGATTACCAGACTAGTTGAGAACGAAACTTGATTTTAATTACTTAGACGGTTAGTATCACAGTATGAGTATTTATAAAAAGGCGGAACTTTTATCCTGCTTTAGTAAGCAGCAACGCACCCCTCAACGAGGTAGATATGACTTAGGCAAGAACTATAGACGATTATTATTGGACTTAGAAGCAACTTCTAGTTATGGAATCGAAACCTGATAGGCTCTCTGCTCTGTGCTTTCAACTCTTCAAGTATAGAAGTCAGGGATGGTCTGATGTACGAGAACCAATAAATTAATGATCGGTAGAATGAGAGTTCTGACGCGGATGCTAGAAATAAGCTCCCATCCAATCCATGATTGGTATAAGCCTGCAGTGTTCAGCACACTGTTCGCCCCCAATGTTGTGGACACAACACGGTAAACCGCATTTTCTTTAAACCAGTTTGCACCCACCCTTCCATCTGTCAAAAGCCATTTCCATGTTGTCGAGAAATCCATTTACGCTCCAATTACCAAACAAAGAAGAGAAGGAGGGAGACTTTTTTCGGTGAAACCTCTTAGGTTTTCCCTCCCTTGTATACGACACTGCCAAATATTTTGGCGTGCACTCAAGAGCTCTTCGAGGACGGGAAATCCGACTAGGGGATGAACCCTGGAAAAAATAGGGAGCTGCGGGATAACGCGGTGATTCCAGAACATCATCACACGGTAGGCAAGTTGGCGGATTGAGGGGACACGAGTGTGTGTATCAGGGGATAAAGCCTGAAAAGACAGGAAAACCGGGGGAAAGGGGTTGGGGGAATATGGAGAGAGGAGTGAGTGAGAGAAACCCCTCTCCTCACTGGTTGGTGGTTTCGAGTGTTTTTCCCTATTTCCCGTGAGGCCTGTACTATGTTGGGGGTTAGGCCTCTGCCCTTCGTTTGGAAATGGTTGGCGGTGACGTTTCGATTCAAAAGGCACCCCTCTCTTCACCACCCTAGGTGAGAGTTCCCAGTGAGAATGGCTCAACCGCTCGGCCCTTTTTGACCAAACACAATGCACCGTATTTGGTTTGATCCTCCTTCAACAATAAATCGACAAACTCGTATCGAATGAACGTCTGGGGTCGTTCACCTCCACCAGTATCCGAAAAAGAAGAGACTTCACTCACAATTTGGCTCGTTTTGGAATCCTGAACGGCATTCAAATCCTGGACATTATACGATACCAAACCGAAAATTCATGTCGATTATCACCTATAAATTTTCCAAATATTAATTCACCATGAGCACTGCTCATTGAGCAGCTGGTAATCCAGACAGCAAACCACACACATTTCTGCTTCTACTGTTAAATCTTTGTCTTGTTATTGTCAAACTTTACTTGAAGAACATTGCACTAATTATTCAAGGTTTTTAGGATCGCGGTGTACAGAAAATGTTATGTTGGGGTACCTTTCAGAATCTTTCAGTACATAGAAACTTGTTCAGACGAGGTAGTGGGTGTGTATCGACCATGATGATATAATTTAAATCTTAATTTTACCTTGAAGAAATAGGGATCAACAGCAGAATGTTGGTAAGTCATTATAGTATTCGGTATATTGATAAGAAATGGATTGGTGCTAGTGATGACATATAGATACCCTGATTGATCAAAAGCTACAGTAATATACCCATTCTCCGGCGATTAAGTCATTAGTGGAGATCTAAAAATCTTCAGAGACTCTCACGAGGAATAATTATCTCTGTGATAATCACTGTATTTAGAACGCGATGATTAAATTATGTGGACACGATAAACGAGATTGATATGGGTGTCAAGTAAAATTGTGCTATAGAAGAGGCACCATTATGTCGCACCCCTTTCATTAAAAGTACAAGTCGCCTAATTAATACAGATTATGCATGCGTCAGAAGGCGTCAGCGCAACAATGGCCCGTGCCTAATCCGTTACATCCCGAGCTCGAGCTGCATAATACAAATCCACAATCCCCAATTAAAATATTAGTGGAAACTGAGGGATATTTTCAATAGGCGCTTAAGTATTACGAAACTCGCTGACATTAGAGTGAGAAACATAATTATTTAATTAGGAAGACAAAAGGATTTCCCGAGGGACATCAAGCAACGAGGTTGACAAAGGCCAATTTCTCCTGGTAGGATGGTATTGGAGGAAGGGCCAGGGCGTTGCGGGATCCGTGGTGGGAGACGAGCGGTCGAGCTCCTGCTCGGATCTGAGCTCCTAATACTCGCGAGTCGAAAAAGAGAGAAAACGCGGCTTTTACCCCCAAAAACGATGGGTTCTAGGGAAACTGCGATTCATAGCTGTTCATTGAAGTCGGCGAGTCACTCATTCAGATCGACGTAACAGCTGTTGTCAGGGAAGGTTAATTCCTGTCAGAATGGAGTGTTTGGCCGCCATGGAGTTCCTTTCCTCTCTTCTTTCTGAGGGACAAACTTGACCAGAATGTCCACACCTTCGCGACGAAGTGGGGTTTTTCTTTCTTTCTTTTTTTTCATCCAAGACAAAAATTGTCAATAAAAGGCACATATCGACAGTACCTACACCTGAAGGGGTACGGCCATGAATAATGAAACGATCAAGTAATAGAAATATCTAATCATTTTTCTTAAAATAAGGTCTTTAATATAAAATCTATCAAGCAGTATGGAGAGAAGGTTGCGCGAAAACAGGAATAAGGGTACCCAACGTCATGAATCGTTCATTAGGTGTCTTTCAGGTAGGTATATAAAATTACCTAGGTACATTGAATAATCTGAAATTGAACTTTTTTCAGGGCCTCAGGACATTACGTTTAGATGCTCTGGCTGTCTTCGTATAGACGTCATACGTTTTCAACTTCTGAATGAAGTTTCATATCATATTCTTGATTCACGATAATACATTGTATTGTTTACCATTACCAATATAATATCATATTCTCAATATCATATTCTTTGATTCACGATAATACATTGTATTATTTATAACATTACCATAAGTTCAATATCATATTCTTGATCATTTAAACCATTTATTCATCATCATAAGATCAATACCATCATCGCATATAATTTATACCATTACCATTTAAGCTCAATATCATATTCTTGATTCACGATAATACATTGTATTATTATACCATTACCACGGTGCCCGAATCGCATGACTCCAGCCATTTTTCAGTTCATTCCGGAGGTTGCAATGTTCAAACAGGAGGTACACTTGGAAATATTCACAGTCACGGCTACATACTTCATGTCATGACTCAACCATAATTATTACGGCTCTCCCGATCGTGGTCTTGTTAACATCTCGTTCAAGACCTCTTCAAGACCCGTTCGAGTGCTTCACAACGGGCCCAGGAGTCGTTTCGCAGAGTGAAGTGATTGCTAGAAGCGCCAGTAAGGAATAAAAACGAAAAAAAGTAGAAGAGGGGGAAAATGCTGTCAGTTCGTAGGGGCAGGGCATCCAGCCCTCGTTAGATAGGAACTTGCCTCCTAATTAGGTGCCTGGGGATTCTTTTCATCTCCGATTTCAATTAAAGCCGCGGAAAAAATCGATGGATGTTCGGTGTGATTCATTTGTCTCTATAACCCCCACTTCTCTGCTCAAAACGCCGGAATAACCGTCTGCTCCCCAACGCGCTGCTGGTTTATGAAGTTGATGGCTTTTATCGCCGTGTTGTTGACCTCGGACAAATAGAAATGTAATTTCGAAGAGAAGTAAAATTTCGATAAATGTAGGTATTGAAACAAAAGAAGCGATCAACCATTGAGAGCATTGTACTGAAAAACGTATGATGAATGGGTGGGTAGTAATATTTATATTAGTTTAAAACTTCATCTTGAAATCTCGACAGAAAATTGCCAACATGATTGACTTTTTTGCGCATCTTCTTTCTGTGACCTTGTTTTGTGTTTGTTTTTTTCTTCTAAGACATTCACGCGATACCTTCCACATCAATAGAAAAACGTCGTCCTTTCTACCATAAATAAATATAAATTTAATGATAATATATTGAGAGCATTCGGACCAGAATTTTGTTCATACATCTTCAGTTAGGGAACCCATTGGAGACTACAGACCTAAGCTCAATAGTTAGTAGGACATCCGGATCCTAACCATCAAAAACCGAACTCCATGAAAATCTGATGAAAATATTGTGAAAGTTAGTTACTACATCCAAGGATTCGGCGTACTCGCATACAGACTGTCATCGAACTGAATTCGTCAACTAAGGTCTAAAATGTTAAATTCACAAGCAGGGATTGTGAAATAGGAACCCTGAAATAATACTAAAACTACAAACTGTTTCATTATTATTTTATCTCTGTCACTTGTAAAATTCTAATGTGAAACGTGATTTACGATATACACGCGCGAATACTATTTTGGAAAACATTGAGAAATAGGCCTCTGAATCAAAGCTTCCACTATCTCGGTAGACTCAACAGCAAAATATTAACTCTAAGTTTTGGTATTCAACGAATCAATTACCCATAAATTTAGTGTACAAGCGGACCAAACAGCAAAATATTGTGACTCCAAGTTTTAGTGTCCCGAGTATAATATTCCTGATCATAATTACAAGTATTATGCTATCCAGAGTAGCGAAATCCTATGCGATCATGATCAATAAAGAAAATTTTATCTACAGAATCAAGATGTTTAACTACTAGCACAATTATCAACTTCCTGAACAAATTTGGATCCGTGTCAATCTGTCTTATAATCACGAATAAAACCGAAGTTCAGATCAACATCTTGACCAACAACAAGTTCAGAATAGAGATGACGAATAAAATCACCATGATTCTTTTTAATAACGTATATCTCC
This sequence comes from Lygus lineolaris, assembly GCA_030264115.1. NCBI lineage: Eukaryota > Metazoa > Arthropoda > Insecta > Hemiptera > Miridae > Lygus > Lygus lineolaris. The sequence goes on from JAEMON010000016.1 coordinate 2,499,169, forward strand.
TTCTAATGGGTCCAAATTTTCAAAAAATAGAGATGTAATTCGCTTCATAATTGGAATTAAAATATTCATAATGAATGTGGAAACCAGGTCAGAATATAAGACATCAAAACGGGATTATCAACGTCAACTAATCTCATAATAGCGCGTGCGTGATTTCCCGTCTTTAGTTGACTTTTGTGGAACACTGAGTCGAAATTACGAACCAAAATGAGGCGACCATTCAATTAGCTAGAAGGGAAAGTCTTATCTCGGCATCGAAAATAATTTTCTGGTGAGGGTATCGTACGTATGAGCCCGATAGAAATAATTATAGCTTTCCGCAGCCTGTAATTAGACCATTAATATAATGCCACGGAGTAAAAAAGTTTGAATCATTGAAGAGGGCTTCGAGTTCCGGTCATTTCGAGGACCATCAAATTATCCTGGGGCTTCTCGAGTAAATGAAGATTAAGCGGGTTTTAATGAGGGGCAGAAACCCGGAGTTTGGCGTAGACCACCCGAACCCCTATGTCGTAGTGTGTATTTAACACTAGACCAAACTTACATGGTGTTCGTTATTTTACCTACTAACTACTATAAACGGTATAAGGCCTTACTTGTCTTAGAGCTTGGATCTATCAGCATAATGTGACAAAGTTATCATGATTCTGCAGATGAAAAACCTTTTTTTGCTGCATTTCAATTCATGTACTTCTTGACTCAACAATGAGTAGAAACCTAGTTAGGTGATTAGTTTCGAGAATCGTTTGAGAAAAGATTGAAGCCACGTTTTGAACACTGCAAACAGGGTGCCCACCCTCTTTGTAACAAGGACATACGGTATACAACTATTGTACCTTTCACACGAATACAATCACCTTCAGAAAATATATATTTATATGAATACCTCACTCTTCCACCATGCCTTGTGCAATGTAATATTAGTACCTAGAAGGGTTCTGTAATTCTGTGAAAGCATGTCTATCCAACTTGTTGACACGACATCTGCTAAGTTCAATGGGAGAAGATGTATCAGGTGGTCCGTCAAGTAGTGTCGATTACACGTAGTTATCCACAGCTGAATGTTATTTTAGAGGGGAAATCCTACATGGTTCAGGCTTGGACGCCACAAGTTGCCCGGTCTCTCATTACCATACAAACGGTAGTTTGTTTTACTATGAGCACTCACTTCAGACGGACTCCTTTTCACGAAAACGCCAGGTGCAACAACCCTTGCTCCCCTGGGGTTCGCGGACCCCCTCAAATCATCAGTGACGCCAACCGTTCGGAACGACACGCGACCTTATCCATTGTCGTGTACTTTTTTCAATGCCTCCCCTTTCCACAAGACCTCTGAGCAACCTATGAGTCACATCCAAAGGTGTAATCATGCCTGTTCCAAATGAACTTCAAGCTGATCCGAAAATGACCCCAACTCCCCCATCACAGATGCGTTTGATCGTTCAGTTCATTTGGCTATCGAAAAATACCACCCGGAGGGTTGAGGATCTTTTTACAAAAACCCGGTTATCCTTTATCACGGACGAAAGGAAGGTTTGATGATGGATTCAAAATCACTACTCACTAGGGGGTCCTCCTAAATCCCCTATATTACTTTTCTGGAGAGGGAAATGGGAAATTAGAGGGCTGAAGTGTTCATTATGAGACCCGGAAGGGGGATGCATGCGTACGTCTATACGTTCCGCTACTATTGAACTTTGTTGGATGTCTAACACTGTTTGTTCGTCGTTACTATGGATAACCACTCCAGCTAGATTGGAACAACCGCCCTTTCATATTATTTAAGCGTGGTTGTGCTTACAGTAGACTAGAGGAGTGCGGTAACTGTATGAATAATTATAAAGCAAGGATAGCTCTTCTGATGCTGTTGAAATCTTGAAAACAAATTGTCCATCATTATCTTCTAACCTTTCCAGCGAAGCCATGATTCTTTGGGGATTTGAGAGAACTGGATATGAAATAGTACAAAAATGGTATGTAGTGGTAAATAGGTACATAACTAAGGTAGCACGGGCGAGAGTTCAGCAGATCAGAGAAAGGTTATTTAGGGGAAAAAAGGAAAGGGCAATAAAATCAACAGTCTCCACCACCAATAAGTGGGACTTAATTTCTGTCGTGATTGGTTTGAAGTGTTCAAAACGTCAAGCCTCTTGAAGATGCAATGTTTGTAAGGAACCTGGAACCTCATCGGTATGATATATGTAAATCTATTAAATACTGCAAATAGGGCAGAGTATTTGACATTTAAGATGAACAGCAAGTTGTAGGTTTTACATCCCTATGATACAAGGTTGCAATCACTCTCCCCAAGCTTGGGGACACGTGCTACAAAACTAACCCGGAAGAATGAATTGACAGGAGCTGAGCCTTTGAGATTCATTTTGCTTAAGAGTTCCCTGGAGGCCTTTCCAAAGATTGCTCTCCCATAAAATTAATTCTCCATCGATTCAGGGTTTAATACCCTGAACCTACCGCTCGACTGATAGTGTTGAGCCACGACCCAGCACGTGACCGCTGATTGTGTTCCAGGGCTTGTTTACAATGGGCGACCCTTTGCCGGCCCACGTGCCTCTTTTGTATGTACCAGGGCTGTCTGATGCTGACGTCACCCCCTGAGGGATACGACCGAGGTGAAAAGGAATCGATCCATCAACATCGCACTGGTGCACTCCTTTCATGTCTCTGATGACGCTGGAGCTGCAGTTTGTACTATCTTTTTGGCAATAGAAGGCACAATGAGAGCATACACCAAGGATGAGGACACGCTTCATCTTCACAACCAATGAATAGAAGGACCTCGAATGTGAGCAACGACAAATTTGGCATACCAATATCCATTCTAACGGTGTCATTTCAGAGAATGAAAAAACTATCTTAACATCTATAGTGAAAAAGAAGGGCTATGAGAGCGGCAGGAGGAAGCAGAGGAGAGGGTGGGGGTGAGTTTTGAAAATACGCTTACAACTTCTACCGTTATTTATTTATAATGACAGAGAAATTTTCAATTCAGAACATGGAAATTCTGCCCAATTCTGTTACAAAACAACTCTACTACGACCTGGAAGATTTGGTGACTTCCATAGGTAATATTTGTGTTCGAACGTGCAGTTTGACTGCGGAATCCCAAGAATTCAAAAATAATGGTGGGTACAACGGAGAAGAATCTTCAACGACAATTAATAAAAATGTAAAATTAAATGTACCTATGGAAATCAGCACAACAATATAGAATCAATGCTCGGAATGACCACAACCAACAGTCCGAAAGGGGGAATAGAAGAAAAGATTTAGATTTCATTCAATTTCAATACCATGATGGATATTCATGAGTTCGCAAACTAGATATGACGAGCACGAAACAAACTCATTAGGGATTCATAGGAAGAGAAGGGCATAACCAACCTCTTGGGGCCCTAATGGATTTCCAAATTACCGAGGGACCCACAGCCAGTTCTAATCATCCTTTTAATGCGGAAGGCCCATCCGGAGGGTGGCTCGGGAACGGTCAGAAAGGATGGGGTTGGTCGTTTTCATTGGTGGAATTGAAACAAATGTAGTGTGAGGGAGTTCCGAACCAGCGACATCATCAACAATCTGGTGAAGTGAAGAGAGCACGAAGGAGGCAATCTCGACTAATCCAGCCTCCTTTGGCACCACGAAGAAAAAACAAGTGATGGTAAATCACTCTTGAGGCGCCATTATTCTTTATTAGAGAACAGAAGACTTTGTCTGGTAATACAACCGTAATCTAGTTATTGGAACCCCGAAGGGGCTTCAGTGCAAACGCTTCCTGTATTGAGAAACATACTAGTGTGGGGGTGCATGAGAGCATGATTACAAAACGAAGCTCAACAGTTAACGAAATTATTATAAGTCAGACTGAAATTCCAATAAAAAACGGCATGAAGTAGAAGCACACGAAGAATCTGTTCAGTGATCCTCATCCCCATGAAACAGCTATAGAATGCAGTTTCTCAGGTATTTGCAGCTGCCTTGGGGTACTTGATATTTGACACTTTTTAACTCTTGGTGAATAGAACAACTAGTTTTATATGATTCAGAACTGTTGGGGCTGAAATTCAAAACTTGATGTCTCGCATTGATGATTGAAAACGGGATTGATTTCATTAGTTTGTCAATTTATTTTTCTTCTTGCTTGTCTGACTGGATGTTGATGGTGCCGTTTTCCTCTCGCATATTCGTGCTTTATTATATTTCATTGAGATTGCAGCTGTAATAGTATAGCATGTAATGTGACCCACTAGGATTCACCGGTAGAGATACGATATTTCATCGAGATATTAGGTAATGGAGAATGTTATATCCAGAAGGGTTCACAATACCTACTACCTACTGAGTGTGCTCTAATTCCTACCCACTGAGCCTATGGAGAGGGAGGAAGGAAAAAATGTTGAGTAACACACAGAAGTAGGTAATTATTCGACGTATATTATCCTATAAATAGGAGGCTCTGGATTCTAAAGGGGGATGAAGATTATGTAGGAAATTCCTATCTTAGGGATTTGAACCACGAGGGTGAGGGAAGGATATTTTGAATAGATTCAAGAGGGACTTACTTCTTTGGCTGGCAGAAAGAGACTAGAAGGAGTGGAGAGAGGGGTCGCTCCACCAAGCCCCAAGTAGGCGAATAAGTAGAGCAGTGGCATGTGAACTGGTAGCTACTACCTAACTACGAGCTTCCTTTTTTCAATTTCTGTTGATGAGAAGTTGTACGAAATTGAAGCATTTCAAGCAAGATCCCAAGGACTCCAACCATACAAACAACTCGGCTTTTTACAAGAAGTACAAGAGTAGTAACGAGAAAAAAATTAATGTTTCCATGCTTAATAATTTTGAGGTACTGGAGGGGGTTTGAGGCGAGAATGAACTCCTTTGTCCACATAATGGATACAGATGATAGGAGTCTTTTATTAAGATTCCCACCAACCGAAACCAGCCACAGCGGTGGGGGTAAACCCCTAGAAGAAGTAGGAAGCTTTATCTTCGGGAAGGCTCGGAGTGATTTAGGAAGGCTGTAAATTGCGCCATTTCCTCCACGTTTTCCTCTCAGTAATAACTTGTGAGAAATGTTGGGGAAAAGATGCCGTCTTCGAGCACGGCCCATAGAGCTTTTTCGAAGGTGGAATCGAAAGTTTCTTCTTCCTGCACTTCACGTATTCTTCCGACAAAAAGGGAGAAGTTGCCGTTTCCACATCAGTCGCTTCAGATGCTGTTTTATTGGAGGCATTGAAAGCAACTGCGAAACACGTTGTGGAAGTATCATGGAGGAACTCACATTATGACCAAGGAGGAAGAGGGGTTTCCCGGTTACATTTCAATTATTTATGTTCTAAGTATCAGGCTTCTAGAACAAAGTAGAACTAGCTGGTGTTTCCTTGCTTTCACAGATTTGTATACCCCGTGATACTCGCCGAATAGTATCTCCTATAATGTTGATTACCAGGTACCTAGATATACGCAGGTAGAATAAATTAGTTCTTCGTTTCTTTCTACAACCCTGGGCCACCTCCCGACTAACAATGGAAGATACTACTCCAACGGCCGACGCAAACTGCCACAGAGACATAGGTCCTATTTAATTTCAAAGCTCCTCCATAATAGATATATTATGATGTCTTGATCATCTTGTTATCTTCAAATATATCATGCATACAAGGTATAAAGTAGTATACAAGAGTATAGAGTAATATACAAGAGTAAACAAGAACACCATCAGCAAAAGCGATTTACAAGATAGCAGTGAAGCGCTACGTGATATGTCCAAAATACGCACGCCAATTTTATTTCAGAATGACCATAAATACAGGCAACGCGGATACTTGAAAAGCACAAGACACAGAGATATAGTTATCCTTTTATTCTCTTTTAACATGGACTGAACATTTGCTGAACTTTCGACAGCGTATAGGTAGGTACTTAACAGTCTATATTAATGCCTCTGATTAATTGCTGGATCAATCAAACAGTACGTGTACTTAGCAATATATTGTGAAATTTTATCATCATAACGTTTTGATTCATGGTAGGTCCTATATTATCAGGAAACCAGCCTCAGACCGTTCTAAGCTACTTCCCGTGTCGATATTTTTCCCCTCAAGAAAATGGATGAGGTCTGGGGTCCCCCTTTAGCCCATTGTGGGCCTTATTAGGTCACGGCTGTCCAAAGAGCCACCACGTTCATTGATATCAATAACCAGCCATTAGTGTATTGGCTTCTCCCAGCCCCTTGTCGTTGCATTCTGTTTTCTTTTATGTATTTTTTTCTTTTTCTTTTCTTCCCTTCTCCTATCCTTCGTTCTGTGGGTTTGATTTATCGTTTTGTGAAGAAGGAAAGGGAGCTTTCAAACGTTAAATGTACAGTCTGGAGGGAGGCATTACAGAGATTGGTGGGAAATCGGGAGTCACTTTTGCTAGGAGCGTCGTGCCATTAGCAGTTAACTTGTGAGCTAACTTTTCCGTTGGGTCTCATCAATCATTCTATTCAAAAGTTATTTTAAAGTGCACAGATTCCCTCTTAAGACGGCATTATGCTGGCAATCTTTTCGCGGAGGGCAATAAATTGGAAGCGTGAAATAAATACCACATCCTTCCTCTACTACGTAGGCTTCTTCATTTGAGTAGGATGGGATTTCATACTGGGAACCTTCTCATTTTTGACAACGTTTTTATTCCTACGCGTAGAATTTTTCAAATATCTATGAATTTCTTCGCTATCAGACCACTAAAAGCGTGTGCGCATGCGCAAACGTGAATTCCCTGAAACTACGATATGACAGTTCGTAATTGACCTATTTCGCTCTAATTCGGAGGGTAGTTGGAGGTTGACAATTACCTTCGAGTTTCGACATGATTGTATCAGAAATACCTATTCAGCATGGGCAATTTTGAAATGTGTTTCATAGCCATAACTCTGGAACTACTCGACTAATTTCGGTGAGATTATCAGAGATTGTACAGGGTAGTCCCGTGACGGCCCCCTATCAATTTCATCGCCTTCGGACCATTAGTAGCGTGTGCGCATGCGCAAACAAGAATTCCCTGAAACTAAGATTGCTCAGTAGTTCCGATTGGACCGATTGCGCCGTGTAGTTGAGGGCCGAATCCAAGAAAATCACTTACGAATTTTGCAACAATTGGATGAGTGATTCTCGCGCAAAATTTAAATTTACTGTCATAGACATAACTCCGGAATTATTCAACCAATTTCACTGAAATGTGTTCACTAAGTGATTCTATATTACGCCCATGTTACAAAAGTGAGGAGCTATACTGCCCATCCAACTTGGCAGACGTTTTTATACGTCACAGTTACCGACAATTGTGGGTGGGCCCACATTACAGTGAATTTGGCTGCTACCAAAGGAACCTCAAGCAATCAGCATCTTTCTGGACCAAATGGTGTAATGGTATTCCATCAAGACAGCTCCCAACAGCTCAAGGGCATGAAGCCGTGTGGTCGCCCAATGGTTTGTGACGCCGAACGACGTGCCGGACCCCGGCTTTTAGGCCGCATTACCTAAATGGAGAAACGGTCGCTTAGCTCTCCCTTCATGCCAGGCTGTTAATGACGTCACCAGGAAAACATAAACCGCATCAAAACTCCCGGACCATTTGCTGCATTATCCCCCTTTCTATACTACTTGTTTTGTGACCGCAGCTACCCTTTCTACAGTAACATGGTAAGTGAAAGAGCACTAGACTTGTGATAACTACGGAAGACATTAAAAACAATCTTTACAATATGCAATCTTTTTGTACTTTACTGAACAATCAATTATTATTATAATTAACTGTATAATAATTTTGTGGTTAAATCCGAATCAATAAAATTTCCAGTACGGTAAACAGCAGAGATCAATCCTCATTATATTTATGTAGGACGCTAGAGGTAGGTAGGGAGAAGCCCAGCACGAAGATGGATTTCCCCTATTTTCACAATGAAAGATCGAAAAATGGAGGTGGGATGGGGTACGATGATCAACCAAAAATTTGCGTATAGGAAATTGCATGGAACATTTTTGACTCAACACTCCAATGTTTTTTTTGTTTTTTTTTTAGATAAAAGGGAAAAACGGTCCTATTTTTCGACAGAATCACTTCCAATTTCTTAGATGTAGCAACCATTTCAATTATTATTATGTAATAATCTTAAATGGACTTAAATAATAGGTTTAGCGCGTCGATTTACAGAATACACACAATCTCTGCAGTAACCTTCGCAAATTTTTCTACTTTCGTTTGATGTTCATCCTTCTTTTCCTCATCTTTAGGTGAGGTACCAGTCATCGAGGTGCTTAATGGGTCACCGAATTTTGTGTTGAACAATCACAAGTATAAAGACAAGGAAATATTCATACGGTTTATTCTGCACTTATTTACCTATTTCTTTCCGTAATTAGTAAATAGGTATGCTGTCCCCTATTCGTCATATAGTTATTTTATACTATTTGCATTATTTTGTAATCATTTGAGCATACCTGCTTACCTTCTCTTTCATTTGCATTCACTCCAATTGTTTTGACGAAGTTGTCGCTGTCTGAGCTCGACAGAAGAACATTGTTATTCTTTCTATTTTCTAACTGTACGTACTTCCAGGTACCGTGTACATTAGGTGAACTGTTGTCATGATTAATTGTCTGAATGAAACACCCATTGTTTGGTGTTGTTTGTGAAATCAAAGTTATTTTATAAATTCGACACTTGTATTATTGAGATATTTGACATTGCTCACTCATAAACTATGATGGTTTATTGCATAATCGATTCGAGTAAGGCGTGATCAACTGGTAATCCTCACCTGGTTATAACACTCAGAAATTGTATTCTAATCAAGACATGTTTAAACATTTTCCATGCTTTTAATTAGGTAGGTGTTCTTCTAACATCGGGTACCGGCGGCAAATTATATCCAATGCCCTTCCCAACCTGATAAAATACTGTGAAGGTGGTACAAAGTAGTAAAATAACCAAAGACAAACATATTTAAATAAAAGTCGTCCCATGACATACCGAATAAAGAACTTTCTTTCTTTTTTATTCAACTATGTTGATATTGGCATTTTTATTGTTAATCGATATTGAAAACTCATCCCTAATAAGAATGAACTCAAAGGCTGAGCACGAGAAGCGAAGGAGTAAAATATTGAGCGGTGAACACGACACGCTGAAACTGGAACTTATGATTTGTGCCCCCAAATAACGACTTTTCAGAACTCTCTCATCGCCTTATTCCTTTGATAAAGTGCCACTCGAGACTCCAAGTGTTGAAATGTGTGCATCGTTAAAGATGCCGGGAGTTTAGGGAAGAGCTTCCTAGGGCAAGGTCATATCCTTCCTCAACACGCGCCGTTTCCTTTGAGTTTCGTTTTAACACACCTTTTCTCCCAGGTTCACTTTCGCTCTCGTGATGCCTTTGATGTTGTTGATCTTATTATTTTTGGTGTATCACTCGAATACTAAATTCCTCCGACGAGGAGTCACCAAAGAGAGACAGAATAAGCATTTATGTCTGATGCGAGGCGAACCATTAGTCTAGCATTTCACCTGACATTATAGATACTTACCAACAATTACATACCGCAGAATATCGGTAATGAAACATATTGTGTTTTAGGGATACTGAATGAATCTTAAATCTGTTATTCAGACTAAGGTCGGAGATTGAATAGATTGGTCAGCCTGCCAGACCTCCCAGCCCTTGAGAACAACTAATCCACGCACATAACTATGTAATATCGTGTCCATGTTGGTAAAAATAACACCAGGTGGTCGTTTCCACTCTCAGAGTTGTGAAGAGTATAACATCTAACTAACCTCACCTCGCATTTTATTTTATGGATCAAAAAAACAGAAAAATTAGGTGGACAAAATCGGGAAATAACCAAGGATTCGAACCCCGAACTAATATTATATTTATCTCAAATATATTCGGATTTTGCATTTGGCATTTTATTTTAACGAGACATCGTGATAACTGATCTCATCTTCCCTCATATTTTAGCTTGTGTATCCGTGAAATGGGTAGGTAGAAATTTTTTGTAAAGAATCCAGGGAGTCAACGAACTACCTACAACATGAAAAATGCTTGGTAGGTATAAATGATGGAAGCTAGAGATTCTATAAGCAAAACAGGATAATCCCATAAATATTAACGTGGTTGAAGGATTCAACATGGTAAAATGCCTGTCTTCATCGAATCTACTTCAAATATATTTGTTTTGGATGTGGTCAGTTGGAAACATTGTTATTTAGCATTAGGGTAGTCCCTGATCCCAGACTGAAGGGAAAACGGACTTTCGGCCCCGACTGTACTTCCCTCCTTACGACGTGAATTCCCCCGAGGGGCAGAGTGTCGGGAGGGAGAAGAATAAGTAAAAAGGGGGAAGAAGAGGACAAGAAGTAGGCAGAAAAGAGAAAAAAACTTCCTAGTACTCGAGGGTGAAGGGAGGAGGGGAAGACTGGAGATAAGTGAAGACTACTGTGAGTAGAAGTCATTGACTCGTGAGATATCATATAGTAGAGGCGTGATGGCGTTTCTTGTGGCGCTAACACGCGTCTGTCTAGAACCTGTTAACACATCGTAGGTAAGGGAGGCAGTTCATATCCACCGTTTTTTAGCAGCGAAAATTGCTCTTATGTTACCCGTTCGAGTAAAATATGATTTTATTATTATAGGTAACTACCCTACCTAGACCTACTCAATCAGTGCCGCAACCTGAGAATTGAACGAGGTTATTCAATCTTCTAGGTTGATTTAGTCGAGGTTCAGCCGAAAGAAGAAATAACCTGGCGGATTGTCCTATCATTGGTGAATTCTGGGTACAATATTTTGGATCGCGTCGACTTAACCAGATAGACGTGCTAGAGCTCATAAATGGCGGAAACTGGTGGAAGTTGGCACGGTTTGATTCGACGGCGAGCAATTATGAATAGATCTTATCTGAGTTCAACTGGTCATGAATCAGGAAATTGTCGCTTAAATTTAGTTTCACTTTAAAATTCAGTTCAACTGTTAATTAATTTTTTGTAATTTCGGTGTAAAATTTAAATCTCTCTTGAAATGTAGGTGTCTCCAATTCTTTCCGACAGACGGACGCAATGTCTATTGTTCGTAATCACCATTTTGTATCGCCCACTTATACTGTCAATAAACAAGTCTTCTTCTTCTATTATCAACCATCATCGGAACCTGAGTAAATCTGGGTTTCGCAATGAGTTTGCTCAATCTTGTAGTTGGATGATTTAGTCGAGGTTCAGCCGAAAGAAGTAATAACTTGGTTTAGAAACGGCGCGAAGTGGAATCATTCACATTTCAAATTCTTCATCTTACATAATCTAAATTATCAACTCAAACGTTTAGAGAATACTTTAGCGAATCTGAAAACAATCTGGGTACTGATTTTTGTTAATTTACTCAAATTTTAGCATTTTCAGCAACAATTTCTGCATTGGCCCTGATATTTTGCTCGTTGGTTGAGATCTGCGTCATCTCTCTTCACTGATTCTTTCCTCTGCCGATTTCATTTCCTTCCATGATGGTTTTTTAATCATAGGCTCATAAATAGCGGACGAATGTTCAAGACGATAATAATGGAACCAAGTTCTTTTCGTTTCCGGCTGAATTCCTAAATCAACCATGATTAACGATTCATATTCCTAGATGTGAGTGTCATGGTTTAAGAGTTACTAGTATCATTACATAAAATCGAGATCCATATATCTCAAGGCATTTAGCCGTAAACGCTGTAAGTAGGCAGTTTATTTTAATTCAAGGTATGAATGGGGGAGTTATTATAATTGGATTATAGACGAGACGATTATGTGACTGTTCATAAAATGTATGTTTAAGATACCTACCCTTTCTGGTATCGCATTCCCATCCAAAGTCATTCATGCCAAACCCATTATGCAAACCCATTTTTTCCCGCCATGATAACTTTGCGTAGTCATTCTCCGCGGAGTCATAATTCCTCGAATGCCATTTCTTCGAGTCGTAATCCATCCACTTTTCTGCTATCTTTACAACCTCAGGGAAAGTAATGTCCTCGCGGGAATGGGGAGAAATGGCGCTTGCAGTGGGTGTGCACCGTAAATCCCAATCTCGTATAACAAGGTAACACCTCCAATCAGCCTCCCTGGTCGTAAATGTGTATTGTGAGATACTGCTTCCACGAACATGCACTCACTTCTTGGCTCGACCGATGCCATCACAAATCCTTCTAACTTTTGATACTGATCTACTCTCCGTACTAGTTCTCTTGGTTGGAGGTATCCTTTTAATGTGACATTTTTAATAATAAAATCCGAAACCTTTTCCAATCCAGCATTCCTAACAGATTCCATCATAGTTGTCAGAAAGTAATTCAGCACGAACATGCAGTGCGAGCGCACCATCAAGGTATCATTTTTTACGGATGATAGCGGCATAAAGGTGACATGTTATTGTAGATTATATCCCTAGCGGAAAAGGAGGCATGTAAGGCTAGAGGGGCATTTAGTACCGTCACCTGGTTCCTCCAAGGTAAAAGGGTCCATCCCATTGTATCCAGTTTCTTTCTTCCATTGACACGAGCAGACCTTTCTTTATTAGTTCCTATTGTGCACAGCTCCCTGGGTCCAGGATCGTTTTTTTCACCCTGTCGCTCCCTTCGATGCTATGGAAACCACTAAACTCCCAGTGGTCTGAAAACAACCGAAGGGAAAACGAAAGAAGCTAGGCGTGAGCTTTTGATTTTTTGTGATCGTTTGAACTTCTCTCCGAAAACATAGTGGATCAAGCGATTCAAGAATCGGGCCCTATGAACTACCTGATACCTTATTTTTTTATTTGCCTTTTTTAACAAACTTAGGCAGCTTAAAAAGCCGAAAAGAC
>JAEMON010000016.1:2782664-2793284 GCA_030264115.1 Lygus lineolaris
TGTTCAATATAAAAAATTAAAACATGTTGTTAATAGTTTGCGGAGCAGTTTGATACTCAATTATTATTTATCCATGAGAAATTCTAATTAATCTGGTGAATTGTGCATATTTCCATAATCACGTGGTGGCCGAAAACCTCTGATTTACCCCACCCCACCCCCAAAACTGCCTCTCCGGCACAAATTTGAAGACATCAATAATAATCCAAGTTCCTCCACTCACATCAATAAATGATCGGATGATCTCTGTGGCCGTAAGAAGCGCACAAACATGCAAACGGACAGAAAGACAGACAGAGAAAAATTGAGATAATGGTGCCTATCCTATTTGAAGCATCAAACGAACAAGAAACACCAAATTTGTACAAATAGACAAATTCACATTTGCTCCTTACCTCCAAGAACAGGATATGCACCGATGACGCATGATATTTCAGGAATTGATATATTTATTACCAATCACATTAGGTAGCATTAAATTATGCATGTTAACCATTCTTAACTGTTTTGTGGACGTTTGAAGTAAACCTGTAAGGGTGGTGAGAAGGGTGACTCGCTATAATTGGACACCGACGAATGATTCTACAGCAGTGGGACCCGTTGTCAGGTAATCTATTCATTACCCGTCATTCCCTACATTATATTAACCATTACAATTTATTTCCCATACCTACACAGTTGCACCAGAATAAAAAGAATAGCTTCTCGGCCTACTCATTGAGAGATACCTAGGTATTAGATCATCTTTAGACCCACAATACTATAATAGTTACACTGATTGAGATGATAATAACAAATTGTTTAATATCCACTTATCCATTTAATTTGCAATCTGATCTTCAGGTATGTACCTAGTATTATCAAAATTAATTTCATTGCTCTTTCAACATTTAATGAGCAAATGCACCCATCTTCAATTTTAACATTTTCTCGTTCACTAATCCACTTATTCAGGAGGAGACCTGAAAATGAGTACAATCAATGGATGCCAAACTACTATTCGATGCCTTCATTCTGCAACCAATTCATACCCCACTTCAACCAATTTATGCCCAATTTCAGGTAAAATCATCCTATAATCCGGTTTTCAAATTGTTCTTAATACGTTTCTGCAATTTAAATAAACTGATAGATTTTTTAACATTTTTCCTATCTTGGGAAAATATTTGTTGAAATCTTATTGACGAAGTGGCTGCATTTTACAGAAAATTTGAAGGTAAATATTGGAAGTTTGTCGTTCTATGGTTTGGTTTGATTATAATATTTTCTAACCAATCGCAACTTCTGCACTTAATTTTGTACTCACTTATCGTTCTTGTGAATAAATTGAGAAAAGTATTCAGGTAAGCCAATACACCTGCATGCACTAATTATCTTAAACACTTATGCTTCCGTAGACATTTCGGCTATCCAACGATGGTGAATGGGTTTTCTGGAATGAATATGTTCCCGGGAATGAATTTCATGAACAGGTTTCCTGGAATGAACGGAATGTATATGAACAATTACGTAAGGTAAGTCGAATTAATTAATCAATTAGGTATCTACTATTAGTATCGTGTATCTATCAATAACCGAATCTGTATAGGTAAGTTAGATAACGTAGGTACTAACAAAATAACCGAGAACAAACACTGGTGAGTTTGATTTGGAAGCTAGGACCATCCGCCGATCCTTTATACAAAACGGCTCTTTTTACGTACAATCGGCGGCTAGAGAACGTTACGATAATCTATGCCTAGTAAAAGGCTGTAATTATTCAGCTTAATTACAGTATTAAAAAAAACGTGAAATTCACAATTAGGCTTACTCCTCCTAGCCTTATGTAATAAAGGCTGATCCTCCCAGACTCGGTCTGGAAATTAATCATCCTTTTTACAGAACGGCAGATCATTGGACAGCCTTATTGCAAACTGCCTGGAAGACTTCAGGCACAGATTATGATGTAAATTCAAAAGGGTTTTTATGACCAAGTGCCAGGATATTATAAAAAAGCTAGGTTTTTTCCAAAATCTGCGACAGATACCTATAACAAATTATATTTCAACATGAAATCGATTCAGAACTGATGGACCCTTACTCTCAAGTACCTACTGAGTATTGGAACGAGTAGGTGATGTGAAGATGTAGAGGAATATTCCAGTAAACATAAACGTCAATGTTCATTTTTTCTGGATCTTTGTTTCAGACATGTGCCCATGGAACAGGAACAAAATGTACCTATGATGCAGATGCACGTCGTTCCCATTCAGGTTCAACAAATCCCTCTTCACCCTAACGCCATCCCTCATGGACCTCATCCTATGCATTTCCACCACCAGGTACTGATGTGCAACCAGCTTGTTAACACTTTACAATAGGATAGTTTATCGTTTGGTTTGGTGTTGTAGTTATTGCTTTTGTTGAAATTTTACTGTTTTCAACCCAAATAGAAGTACGAGAAGATACCTAGAGTATTTAAGTAGGCCCCAAAATGCTTTTCGGATCCATGTAGTTCGTGTCGATACGTTTTTGCAAATTCCTACTCAAACGTTTATATTGGATTATCCAGCAGATGCCCAGGCCAGTCCCCCACATGGTCGCTCCCAACATGAACGGACCTCAAATGGGCGTCCACATGGGCCCCCACGTCCCTCCCCATATGGCCCAGCAGGTTCAGCAGCCTCAACAAGTCCATCCTCAGATCCAGGCTCAGGTAATCTCAGAACTTTCTCATGAATCGATTCGATCAAACTACTCTCTAAATTATTTCAGTTACTTCGACTCCTTAAAAAAATAACAATTTAAATTCCGAGAACCAGAGCTTCAAATTAGAAAATAATACCCATATCCATTTCCTAATGTGAAACCCCGATCAAAGTAATCATGAATTTGTAACATTGTATGCTTAGGGCCCCGTCGAGCTTCCTCCCCAAGTCCTCCAAGCCGTACAAGAGCAGTTGGCAGCTGAACAGCAGATGGCAGCTCAGCAAATGGAAGCTCAGCAGCAACAGCACAACAGAAGATTCCCTCCACAGGCCCAGATCAATCAGATCATGCCTGATTCTGCCGAGCAAGTCTTCATCCAGGAAGAGGTATTACCATAAATATAAAATTCAAATTACTTGAGGTACTTAATATTATTCTGGTTCTACCACCTTATTCTACTGGTACCTGGTTCTACCTTATTCATACCTCTACTTTTTCTATACCTTCGATACTCCCCAACTTTCGGCTCAACGAACCAAGTTGGTTTTGTTAGCATTTATACGTGCATTTGAAGCTTTCAGTCTCTGTCCAAATTTATATAAATATGTATAAATTAATCTCCTGCATCTTCTTTGGTTACTTATTGTATTCCATAGGCCTCTATTCAACCAACGAGAGGCATCAAGCTTACATTCATTGATGAATCCTAATCTCCATTATCTGCCCATCCTATCGGTCAAACTCCGGTAACTCCGGAGCTCTAAGCTATCTGAGCCATACTCAGGATTGAGTATATCTGCATTATGGAATAAAGGAAATAAGAAGTTATAGGTTCAACCGTTGCTGAAGATGTACATATTTCGAACGTCTTACTGTATTCATTACTTTTGAATGATGAGTTAACATTCGTTTCAGATCATTCCCATTCTCCACCCGCAAGCCCACCCCAGGCCAGAGGGCCGATCAATGGAAGGTCACCCCGTTCTCCAAGCCATCGAAGCCGTCGAGCAGCACCCCGTGCCCTCCGAGACCTTCAAACCACCTCCACCTCCCGGCTTCAGACAGCTCCCAGCGTCCGACAGGCCACACTGTAAGAACCTGCTATATAACAAACAATAGATTTCTATTTTTTCGGAAAACTGTTCTCCTTTGCTGCTTCAATGTGGACGTAGAGGAGCTGTATAATCAATCACACTATTCAATTGCACACTATCAGTCTGGCATCAGCAGGTGTGCCCATTGAACTCGTACCAATTTCTGGTTCCCTACCAACAGGGTTTGGAAACAAGAGAGATAGGCGCATTGGCCCCTATCATTTACCTATGCCGAATGAGGACTCAAACAGCCGAGGACACTGCTGCGAATTATGTGTTTCATGTCTGCTCCTTTATGGTGCGACCTAAGTGTGCTGGTCTCAGTCCCGGATATAGTAGATGGCTATATGTGACGTAAATTGCTGTGGGCTGTATGGCTTGGGCTTGAGCCTCACTTCACTGGAACAACGAGGTGACCGACATAACCTCTTGGTGAGAATAGCAATGAGCTGATTTCTCGGGTTTCCGGCTCAATGCTACCAAAACCCGAAAATACGAAGTGATTGCGCTACAACCGCAGGCAGGTATTGGCGCAAACATTACCTGGCGAGATGTATGGTATGGCAGATCAGCAGCACTTCTGGCAATGGGCTGTCTATCCCATAATGATGAGTGGATCCTACGTCCATCCTTACATAGCAGAAGCGTTTATTACGGTAAACATCCGCAGGGCAACTGCTGCCAGGCTCCTATCTCGTATGGGGAGGAGAACTCTTCGCCTGATGGCATAGCCAGACGATCCTCCCTTCATCATCTTCAGGACAGGCCAATTTATACTTATCTCCCACCCCCTCTGTCAAGAGTTGGATCTCGGACCAAGTAAAGCCACTGGATGGAATCTGAAGCAAGGTCCCCAAAATAAGTGGGCTTCAGGAACGTCCTAAATTATTACAACTAACTAGGTATTGACTGTACCAAATACCTTACCTTTCACATTCTGACAGCAAATGTCGATTTCTAATTCGTCACAACCAAATTCAGAGGAGCTACGTATCTTAAACAAATTCGACACAATGCTTCAATCAGACTGTAATGTACCCATCGCCTTGATGTCAATTTCTTGTTAGCCATACCATTCATGTTTGGTAACTGCATTTTTCATGGATTATAATATTCTTCTCCTCTTTCATTTCAATGATCTG
This sequence comes from Lygus lineolaris, assembly GCA_030264115.1. Lineage (NCBI taxonomy): Eukaryota > Metazoa > Arthropoda > Insecta > Hemiptera > Miridae > Lygus > Lygus lineolaris. Next base: position 2,787,589 of record JAEMON010000016.1, read on the forward strand.
CAAACGTTGTCAACATATTACAAGTTCGTTACTGTTCGTTTTTCCAGACGTCCAGCCCAGATCCATCCGTGATGTCAGCTCTCTTCTCAAGAGGGAAAAACGCGTTCGTCGCTGCGCCTGCGACTGCGCCTGCTAGAGGGAGCGGCCAAACAAATAAAAATGAAAAAACTAAGAAAAATTTAAAAAAACGAAATAAAAACTGAAACCCCCAAAACCTATAAAAATAATGTTTGTGTGATATTTTAAGAATCAGAAATCAAGCGACGAAAGCACACCGAACTAACAACCCCTCCCAAGTTTAGATAGACTTAAGAGTAGGTACCTGATGTAAATGAATCGCTATACTTGGCTGATTTGTTTTCATCCTATCATGTATAAACACGCACTTCTTCTGAGAGCCTGTATTATATTAAAGAAAAATTGTGTACATTTTAAGGGAGACCAAATGGAAATTCGCCGGAAAAGGTTTGTTCGAAAAGGTTGATAATATTGAAATCCAAAACAAAACGTTACAATATTTGTACTAAAATCATTCAAACTGAGTTAAAGCACAAAAGGCCCCAATATAGGTATATATATTTTTCTTTACTGAAACATGAAACTGAACAAATAGGAAGTTTGAACACCCAACTGAAACTGAATAGAGGAACCAAAGTAACAGTAGGTAAGCCGTCCGTTTTATTAACAATAGATTAGGAAGGAATGATTGAAACTGTGTGTTTAAGACTTATATACTTTTTTACTGTTAGTGTTTTAGGTGTAAATTTTTAATGTTAATTTGTAATAATAAAAACCTTTAAAACCCGTTATCTATTTTGCAATTTTTCACAGAACCTTCGATAATTCCAGCTTGGTGGAATGTCGTTTCCATGGCACACAAGCATCATTCTTCCCTCGCTCAAACCACGAACTGTGGCTGATAGTTGGGGACTAGCCCAATTTTATTTCTCTTGTGGGGCCTGTGTTGTTTCACTGGTTTTCTGGCTAAGGTACAAATAGGTAGGTAACTACCTGGATACTTGTTTCTGATTAATTTCAGCTGAGCAATTCAGGATAATCACCATAACATGATAGGTCACCTATATCAATACATCCATACCTCCCCGAAGTTTACAGCCACTATTAATTGGCACAACCGCCCTTTTTAAAGCCACCGCTTCAATTTGAATGAAACTATTAATGAGCTACACTATCAAAAGTATCTTTTTTCAATCCATTTACTCGCCGTAGCCAAACAACAGAATATTTGGTAATCAAGCAATTTTATTCACAGTATCCTCAAAAATTGTCTTCAACGTAAGTTTTCTTGTAGACCTCTAGACGTATCGTGATAGGTAAACCATTTTGGGAAATTAATTGGATAAATTGGAGGAAAAGAAAATTGACATGGCTGAAGTGAAGGAGCATCAAAAGGTGAGTTGTTGGTAGCCTGTAGGCGTGGAGATAGGGAGAAAATCCTTGGTATAACGAAAAATACAGCCAATTTTGGTACAAAGTCTTTGGACAGAAATGCATAATTGAAGTTTATATACATGTTTTGTTTCTGGTGGCACATAGACCCATTTAGAGCATAATGATTAGTTTTACAATATATTAATTCTATTTTTTTGTACCTACCATACCGTCAAGATATGGTAGGCACAACGTTTTTGGAGAGAAATACATGATTGCAATTTATTCAGGTTTTGTTCCTGGTGGAACATTGACCAATTTAGAGTAGGTAGAATGATTAAGTAGTTAACTGCAATATTTTTCTAAATTCTAATTTTTTCCCAGTCATTACCACTCAATTTCTAGATTTTATAGTTTGGCATCGTCTGCAAAAAAAAAGAAGAAGAATGTGGAAAACAATTATATTATACATAAATTTTATCGGAAACGTAGGTAGGTACCTAGGTAGCTGAACCTGTTATACGTGTATGTTATACAGAACATTAACGTAGGTGTGAACTTGGATATACGAAGCGTATATGGATATGTATGTCGTACAATAGATACGTCAACGTAACCATTGCGTGCCTACTCTCCCTATTCCAATAGTACCTACCCCTTCAAATTTTACAAGGCACAATACATAACTACTGTGAGTTTTGAACAATCTCGATTAGAAAAAGAAGAAGGGTTGGAGGAAACATTTGGACCCAAAAGACAAGAGCTACATGGACGAGCTGCCGCCTGAAGACTTCAAATTGAACACAGTAACGACGGTGAACCCCTACGTCTTCGCGGATGAAATTGACGAAGCGAAGAGGGAGAAGGAGTACAGGAAGAGAGTCGAGCTGGCGATACTGAGAAGAGAAATGCAAAGCAGGGCCAACGATAGGCAAGGTAAATTGGAACTTTGGCTCTGGTGAGGGGAGGGTGGGGAGGTTATTTTCCATTTTCAGCGCAATCTGGCAACAATTGCCTTGCCTGCAGTTATGAAGATCAACCCAACACAGAACTATCTCGTCAACTTTGATAGGGAATGGGGTCCACTGAAATATTCACCTTCTTCAGGGCTCGAAGGAAATACTACGGTGTAGACATTACACCTCTGTCTTCATTCATTTAAAAACCAGGTTGGTAAATATCACCAAAACACTGATATCAGTGAAAATGACAATGAGATAAACTTTGAAAACACCAGGCTATTAAAACTTAACAAATGGAAAAATGGGGGGAAACGTTCAAACTAACAAGCAGTGTTAAAATTTCCTTTAAAAAAAAAAATTTAACACTGCTTGTTAGTCTGTACGTTTTTCCATTTTTTCCATTTGTTAAATTCTAATAGCCTGGTGTTATCAAAGTTCATCTCATTGTCATTTTCACTGGTATTAGTGGTGATAGGTACTTACCAACCTGGTTTTTAAATGGATGAAGAAGGAGGTGTAATGTCCACACCGTAGCATTTCCTTCGAGCCCTGAAAAAGGTAATAAATTTATCGACAGCTCTGAAAGAAGGTGAATATTTCAGTGGACGACATTCCCTATCAAAGTTGACAAAACAATTGCTTCTGGTAATTGACAAGCACACTTCCTCCCAAATGCATTTGGGAAGAGACACACAAACATCCATACTCAAGTGCCAGAAGGAGTACAAATTTCGTTAGGATTCTTGTTCAGGAAGATCAAAAATTGGGAAATAGGTGCGAAAATAAAACCATACGGACTCTGCCAATTCTCCGACGGCCGAGCCTAAAAATTAATTATTTTAGTAGGTAGGTAGGTAGGTACTATTAAAATGTCTTAGTATGAAATTACGGTTTGCTAACATCAATATTTTAGGGAAGAGATTTAGGGAAGAGAGAGTCATAAGATTTCAAGTCAAGAGATTTCATATTTCATGAAAGTCGAAGAAATGATTGAAATCATAACAGAAATCCAACAAAAAATATAATTTATTACATCACAATAATAATTATATTTTGTGTTTTATTGTATATTTCAAATGTTGTATATTTTGGTTGTATATGTTTATGTATATATGTGAATATTTTGGTTGTATATATTTGTTATTTTGTATTTTATATGTCCAAAAATATAATTTATTACATCACAATAATAATTATATTTTGTGTTTTATTGTATATTTCCAATTACCGTCCAACGTCAAAATAATGTAATTGTATTTTTTGACTAATTTAAATTACGATTCTCCAATCAATATTTTCAGAAAAAGAATTCATCAAAAAAGTTAACGACAAATCTGGACCTGCATGGTACCAAGACTTATCGACGCGTCAAGTTAGTATAAAACAATGTACCTTAATCATTAGGTATTACTTATGATTTTTTGTAGCGTACCGTTGTTGAATATTTAAGAGAAATATTATATCTATATGTATAGGTACCTACAAAGACATAATGATTACGGGTTAGTAGGTAGGTACCTACGTACTTTTAGTAGTCTTGAAGTGTTTTGTACGGTTTTCGGGTGAAGAATAGAAGCGTAGGTATCCCAATTATACGAATATTCGAATTACATTCGAATAGCTGTGCCGAACCCACTGCGCACATTTCTGTGAATATTCGAATATTCTCAACCCTTACGGGGAGCGAACAGTTGTCGTATAAACGCCAAGTAAAGCTTCGACGCACATCAAAAACCCCTATAGGACCTTTTATATCATATTTAATGAATTGGTGAGCTAAGCAAAATGCTGCAAACATAATTTAGTCTTGTCCTAAATAAGTCCAGGTGGTCTCATTCGATTAAGAAGTTTCGAGGCTACCTATATATAAAATCGTTTAAAAAAATCACTGAAGGGTTTCGAACTGCATGAGGGGATACAGAAAGTGAACCCCAATTTTCTACCTGTAGGAGTATATTGACGGTTAGGTAGATACACTAAGCTTCAACGCACAAATAGATCCCTACTGGGACTTGCATATAGGTACCTACCTAGGAAATGCCTAACAAATTTTCATAATTTTGATCCAAAATTTAAATTTATTTCCATGGTAACCAAGTAAAACTCCCCTAACGGCATAAGACGTTTTTTCTCAGCTAGGTACCGATTCGATTTTCGCATTTCAGGTACCTACTTGACTACCTACCGAGTATGTTTTGAAACATCAAATTTTTATGGTTAGTAAACCTGTTTTTCTTGCTCGATTTCAAAGGTCCATGTAGTCATTTGGTCACAACCGAATCACTGGCACATTTTCGATCAAATTCTACGTCAAACTATAAACTCTGATTGCAGGGTAAGAAGTTCCCAAGCAAGACATCCCGCTCGTCGAACAGTGATTCACTATTCCGATCGGCCAGACTAAATATGTATTACCAGGGGGAAAAAGAGAAAATGGAGAAGATCAAAACCATTAAAAACAATTTGGAGAGGCTTTGCTAATTAAGAAGATCACACAATTTCCAAATCCATTCCTGGATCAGACAATAAAGTAACCTGCCTACACGATTTATTCATGATAGGGAAACCTTGTTTTTAGCCCACAACAAAAATCAAACCTACACTCTTATATTTCTTGTAATGTCAATAATAAACCTTTGAAATCGAGATAGAAAACATTTTTAACGACCCCTTCAAGTAAATAATAATTACAAAAAAAATTATAATAATATAAAAAATATAATAATAATGAAATAGAATAATGAAATTATTTTTTTTTTAAATAAACAAAAACACTGCACACTTACATAATACCTACGCAGGTGTCAGTCAAAATCAATTTGCGATTCATAATCGTGTTTTTGTTTTTATGCTGGTAGTATTTACCTACAGTACAGTGGCTTCTAGACCCAACCCTCCCCTAATAAGACCAGCGTAATACCTACATCTTCTATCTACATTTTAGGGTCACGGTAGGTAGGCAGTTAAATGGCTCAATTTTATTTATTGTTTAGTCCAAAACTAACAAGTCGGATTGAACGAATATCTACAAACCGGACGCAAGCCGAGAATTCTTCCCCCCTCAACCCACAAAGTAGATATAAAATTGGTAAATTATTGGCTGAGAAATGTTTGAAAAACTACGCAACACCCCTCCACCTCCGGTAACGCACCTTTGCACGAACACCTCAAGTTGCATCTTTTTGGAAAGCTCTCACTGAGAACATTTAATTTAAAAAGTAAAAATAACCATACGCAGAGCCAGTTCCAAGTATTGAAAACTATTAATTTAAACTATGTTTTCTTCAAGTTTTCGAGCTAGGGCACTTTCGAAATTGCATTACCTATATTGTGCATCCAAGC
>JAEMON010000016.1:3119043-3150291 GCA_030264115.1 Lygus lineolaris
AAAAAAAAAAAAATAGTTTTCAGTCAAAAATGATTTGCACGGCGTCACACAGTATGGAAAAATCGCTGTTTATGCTCCGGAAAATACCCGAAGTACGGGAGGGTTGAGGGTGAAACTTAACGCACGAGCTGTTGATTATCCCAGCACAGTGCGAGTTGCCAACTCCGAGGAAAACATTTAAGTTTGAGAGGTCGAGAGAATTTTCCCAAACTGAAGGAAGTGGAGGGCAAAAGAGCCGGAAAAGTGGATAAAAATACGAGCTTCGCTCGACGCACTCGTGTGTACGTATTTCGAGTGTTACTCATATTTCCGCCACCCCAAGGACCTTTGCCAAAACATTTTTCCTCTCCAACAACTGCGTCGTGCATTTCATAAGTGCCTACCTGATATTCTAAACAGATCGTTAACAATATGTCGATACTATATATACCTATAATTTTGTATCAATGCTCGTTCCATCCATCCCCGAACAAAAATCAAATATGAGTGATGGTGACCATATTTTTTTCATTTCATTAATTTTAAAGATTAACGTTCCCCCACAGAAGAAGCTCGTCACAGAAAGAACTCTGCTACATTGTTTTGTCTCCTGTTTGTAACGGATGAGGACTATACTGATTTTTAGTAGAGGCCTATCCTAGGTTTTACTTTATAAATACCTAAAATAAAGGCAGACTCTGCTACCACTCAATTTTAGTAAAATTGAGAAAACAATTTAATTGCTTATTTTGGGGAAAGGATATGAATAGACAAGAAGTCAAAATAAGGAGAAAGAAAATATTGTAATTGAATGAGAGTTTAGAATAGAACCCTACCTACCTAATATTCTGCTCAAATCAATATAATCATTTATTAACATCTTATCATTCATCTATCATGCAATATAGAAGTAAATGGAATTACCAGATCGATGTGATGCTGAAGGTAGGTATCCACTAAGAGAAAAATAAATAATGAAAATATTAAATACCACGAGGAAGGTAAAAAATGGAGAAAGGATAGAAGTGTACCGAAATAATATGTCGTATTATTTCGGTATACGGGATCTGGGTTAGTTATATTAGAAGAGTAGGTATACACTGGAAATGTAGGAATATGGTGTATATTAACATAACTAACTCGCAGGTATAATATTGTGAGAACCACCACAAATCACGGAGCATCGCGGTGGGAGCCTCGTCCCAGGTTGAGAAGGGAAACGCGACTTTGCTGAGGGAGCCTCGTCCCAGGGTGAGTAGGGAAACTCGACTGTTTTATAATAGGTAGGAACCGTGAGAATCAACTCGACGATCGGACGGGCTGGGGGAACGAAGTTGCGGACCTCAGCACATCAGCTTTCTTGGTGTTGGATTCTCCCGGTACAGAAGGTTTGATCTAGATCTAGATGAGTGAGTATCTCGTGATCATCTAGATGAGTGAATGATCTCGTGAGTATCTAGATCAAACCTTCTATCCTTTCTCCATTGTTTACCTTCCTCGTGGTATTTAATATTTTAATTATTTATCTTTCTCTTATCAGTGATAATGATTGGGGAAGGCAAACCTGACAGCCTCCCCTCCCTAGTGGAGGAGAAGGGAACCCCCAGACAGCCCCTCTACAATAGAAGTTGAAAGTAGTGACCAGCATGGAGGAATAGATCGTGCAGCCATAACTACTGGGTGTTGCTCCCGGTATGGAGGAAGAGAGAGTTCCATGGTGGAGTCACAGGGCACCGTGACACGTTTATGTATATCTTGCATCAAAAGCTGTGGTTTTTTTCTAGATCCGGTCAGTAATAAGTTAGTCATGATAGTCCCAACATTCCAACGCTTTATTTCGTCATTTTCAAGCTAGTTGAAGTGAGATATTGCTGGAGGAGCATAGTAGTTCACTCTAACATATCTACTGAGCAGCTCATCGCAGCCGAATTGCTCAGAATGTTAGATTGAATTTCTATACCTACTCCTCCATCAAGATCTCACTTCAACTTGTCCTTTGAAAATGACGAAAATAAAGATATCATGACTTTTTATTTCTGACCCTATAAAACTCAGCTTTTGCTGCAGGAGATACTCGCGTATGAATTATTATATAAAAATGTTGGTCCCTAGGTAGGTGACTAAGATATTGTTAGTGCCGCGTAAGGGCTTTGAAGGCCGCAACTTGCAAAAAAAAAAAAAAAAAAAAAAAAAAAATGAAATTAACGAATGAATCTCTCAAGTTGATGTGGCACATTCATTGACTCAATGACCTGAACAGAAATTCACGATCGTGTTGATGTTCTTCTAAACTGACAAACATCAACTCGTCCAAGAATTTTGTCCACATTATGTTGACGTATTTAGTTGCACATTGTCTGCAGATGACCAGATTTCCACGGGATTCTTGGAAAATTCACGACTACCCTCCAAACTTTCAGCGAAACTCTCGCATTAGATCGTGAGAAATCGGTTTACGCATAAACTCGCGATAATTTTATATTGATACGCAGTCACCATTAGTGGCTCGAAAGGATTTTCCTGACAAAAATATCGTCCCCTCTAGTCTTATCTGAAATGTCGCGCTGATTCCTAATATGTTCCTTTATAACTGGAATAGCTAATTAGCTGCGGTATCTTGAAAAACATCGAGAGTTCACATTTTCGACCATTGGAACACCCCAAAATTGGTTTTGTATAACAGAAAAGTAGGAGACCTGAGACTTCTGCGTCGAATGAGACCAACGCCAGCTCACTAACACAGTATCTGAGCGGCATTCCTCAGGGTGCTGACCGGTATTTCCCCACACCATTGGTAAGTAATGTGTTAGAAAATGGAAAGTATAAATCGATTCACCCAAACCTTAACCGTTATCATTTATCACGGCGAGTGACTACCCACAATTCAAAATTTACAAAGGTTCGATATCGAGGCTGTAAAACGAAAGGAAGTCTTTTGAAAAGTTGCGTGTTCATTATTCAAAACACTAAAAAGTTAGGTAACAATTACTTGGTCATCTTTCAAGGGTACTTTTCAACTCCAACCAGTAATCCAACGATGAAGTTTAGGCATAGTTAGCGGGATAATAACCGACTAATAGGTAGGTAACCATGCAGGAAGCACCGCAGTATCCGATTGTTAAATGCTGATGAAGAATAACTAGGAAGGTACTTTATTACGCCCCAACGCCCAAAACCCAACCTTTTCACGGCACATCTGTACTTATACGTTTCGAAAAAACTCTCGCGCTAATCCTATGGTGTTTTTTGATTTTTTTCCCCTGCCGAAAGATTCGTATCTTAACGAGGTCCATTGGAAAGGTATAGGACTAATAAATGGGAAGGCAAAAGCCCGTTCGGAAGGGTTTCCGTAGACCGATTTTCGGGGCTTAACTATCCACTTCCTTCACTCGGATCTAACGAGTTTTAGGAGGTATCAAGATGTCGAGGGTTACGCTTACGAACGAGGAATAACAAGGATTAATAACACCCTTATCCATCAGTTTGGGAGTTTTTTTTTCTCTCAGAGGTGGAAATACAACGCCTTGTTAAGGCGTTGCACCTCGAAATGTGATCATCCGTTAGGAGCCCGCGCACGCGATTTTTTAAAAAACGTTTCCGGCCTTCCAGTTTTGAATATCGAAGGCTTAGAAACCGACAACGCGGGATCTTAATTCCAGGCGAAAACATACTCTTTGAGAGGCTTAAAGCTTCAAAACGTGTAACCCTATTACCTACAAGCCTTTACCATTACGCAAGTTTTAAAGGACTATGAGGGATTGTAATTGGTGCCTAAACATTGCGTGTCTCCAACTCATCGTTTTCTTCACTATAGGAACGTACTAACTAGGAATGTACTAAGTAAATCTTCGACTCGAAATATAGTTTACTAACTATAACTCTGCCTCTAGAAACGTACTAAATGGGCCAGGACTCCATTCTGTACCCACATCAACAAATAGCATCGGCTTAGCAAACATTGAGGACTCTGTCTCGGCCATTCTGAGTCGTCTTAGAGGAAATTGGGGAGTCCGTCACGGCCATTCTGAATTGTCTATAAGAAGAAATTGAGGACTCCGTCCCGGCCATTCTGAATCGTGTTAGAAGAAATTGAGGATTCCATCATGGCCAATCTGAATTGTCTAAGAGGGAATCGAGGACTCTGTCCCAGCCATTCCGAATTGTCTTAAAGGAAATTGAGGACTCTGTCCCGGCCATTCCTAATTGTCTTAGAGGAAATTGAGGACTCCGTCCTGGCCATTCTGAATCGTCTTAGAGGAATTTGAGGATTCCATCACGGCCATTCTGAATTGTCTAAGAGAGAATTGAGGACTCTGCCCCGGCCATTCCTAATCGTCTTAGAGGAAATTGAGGACTCTGTCCTGGCCATTCCGAATTGTCTTAGGAAATTGAGGACTCTGTCTCAGCCATTCATAAAATTCTGAGTCGTCTTAGAGGAAATTGAGGACTCCGTTCCGAACATTCTGAATCGCCTAAGAGGAAATTGAGGAGTCTGTCTCGGCCATTCCGAATTGTCTGAGGAAATTGAGGACTCCGTTCCAACCATTGTGAATCGTCTTAGAGGAAATTGAGGACTCTGTCCCAACTCCCAACCATTCTGAATTGGCTAAGCATAATTTCAATTTTAATAAGATTAGTTAATTTCACCCGTTTCCGGTTCTTATAATTCTGAGAGAGTATTTATGGAAAATACATCGAGATCGGCTCGCTAATAACAAAATGGGATTCACATTTTAATAAGTAGGGAATATCACTGTAAGTTGGTTCCAACAATGGCGAAAGACAAGAGATCTGATGGGTTCCCCATTTCTACCTCTACGTGTCGTGATTGTAGGTGCTGTTCTGGACAGTGCGAACCCGTACACACCGAAAGTTTGCTATCATTGTGACATTCCTTCATGACGGAGTCGCTTTGTGTGTCAACTGCTCTCCGTTCTGAGTAAATGTTGAACCCCAACAACAGTATCGCACTTATCAACTCAATGTCGAACTAGTTGAATGCAAAGCGTCAAACGGCCGCTCAAGCGTCGACGGCAGACCAGCCCCCAACCTCCCTCCATCGACCCTCAATCCGTCGTCGCATCTAATAACGACGACGTCGACGTTCGTTGGGAAATGATGGCCGTTCTCATTTACACGATAGCTTATCGGTCCCTTCCCATCGTCAGTGGACCAGCAAGCTTGTTTTCATACAAAGGGGCAGCTATCCAGGCATCACCCTCGTTCTCGAAGGTTAATGAAATCTCCCTCGATGCAAGTGGATGTCGCACCATCTGATGTATGTCAGCACTACCATCCTGAAATAAGCAGAGTCACCCAGTTGCTTTATGCTTGGAAGTAGGTATGTAGGTTACAACAAGATGGAAACGAAGTATGTACTGAAGAACCTACCCGAAAAACTCCCAAAAAATGTAGGTATTTAAATACCAACATTGTTTGGGAGTTTAAACCCAATGTATGATTTTTTGTTCACTGTCCTATTCTTTTTCAATGAAGTCTTGGGATGAATGGTCCAACACTTCGCCATCGTTAGATCGAGGTTTTTGGGTAGGTACCTCCCTAAAATTAATGATGCCAAAACGTCAAAAACTGTTGCTGAACACACTAAACATATTCAGAAAACAAATGGTAAGTGTGAGTGCAGATATAACAAATGGCATTATAATAATGCATCATTTTAACGATCAATATGACTATATTTCTAAGTAGATTCAAAGTAGTAACTGATAATATTTTCTCTAAATAAATGAAAGAGATTCTATGCATAGTGGTAGAAATTTGCATCCACAATTTGAGTCCTCAATTATATAGTTATAAACCTTCGAAGAAGACGCCACCTATTTACAAGAGCGCGTGGTGTAATATTATTCTGTTGGTTTTATGTCTTATCACTGCGCAATAAATGTCTGGACGCTGGGTATTAAATATTTACACTTATTAAATTACTGGAAACTGTGTTAAAATTATGTTTAAAAAAAGTCTACTTAGTATTTTCCCTCGCCAAGGAATACGATGTAATATTACCTAGGTACCTACTACATTTTCACTTGGTTCCATTATCGAGTTTTGAAGCCTCGTTTTTGAGAGGTAAAAAAATAGTCCGTTTAACATAGAGAGTGATAATCAACCTGAAAATATACCGATCAGGTATTTGTTATCTCAAGAGACGTGTTACCTGGTCCGCAGCCTTTTGAACAAGTCATAAAGTTACCCTTCAAAGTACGCTCGTTTACATCGTAGTCTTCACGTTTCAACGTATAAATCACACCCTTCATCGTTCATTTCGCTCAAGTCAATTCGCCTTGTTGGCGGTGGGCCGATCATGAATAAACCCCGTAGCTTGAGTATTCCTTCTCAGCTCACACGTTTCTCGCTAACTAGTCGAAGGAATATGTCGTTATCGATAACGAATTGCGCCCTTGTCAACCGTCCTACGCAATCGTGGGAGTTCGTCGTTCTTTATCTCTACAAAGGAGAAAGTTTATCTAGTACTATTCAAGGAAGAACATTCCCGTTGGTTGTGCAGCACGGGCCTGACCGAGCGAATCATGTTTATTCATACGCCGAGAGGCGCAAATGGGTATAACGTGACGGGAAACGTCGTGGGAAGGCTCGACCGATTGCAAAACTGCTTTTGATGCACTTGAAAAAAAAAGAATAAAAACAACCACAAAGGAAAAAATCCGATGCGGCAATGTGCCATATTGTGGGTGTGGGGAATGCAAAGTGAATACACGTATTGCGTAACGAGAAACGTCAAGGCCTCATAAATATGGAGATCCGAAATTGATTTTCATGTATAGTAGCATGGTTAGCGTTTTGGACATTTATACTGAGCCGGATTTGAAGTGAATAATAATAAGTACGGCGGTTGTATAAAATGGAATGGAAATACGAAAAATACGAGGTGCAGGTAAGCTCTTTTAGCTTTGAAGAAAACTTTGAAAGGGAACTCGTTTCTTTCGATGAATTTTAGTTTTTTCCTAAGGGGTTTCCATCAGGAACAGTTCGATTCCCCAGCAGCTGCTCTTGAAAGGCAAAACTGTTGCATCATATTAAATGAAAGTTGGGTACTTAATTAATGCTACATAAGGTGATATGCCTGCCAAAATTAATCCTAAAGACTCGAAAACAAGTCTAAATAATTAAGAAAGCAGCAGGTTACCTTCCATTCAGTTTGTCATATCCATGGAAGCGGGGGAAAATATTAAATGGAACAAAGGCCACCATTTTGGGGGTCGTTTTATTGGCATTAGCCAGGAGCCATAGCCATGAAGCTTTTGTTGTATAATTACATCATTAAAGTTTTATTTGTCCATCCTACAAATTAAATTTTAAAAATTGAATAGAAATTCGCTTCAAATTAGATAATCAACAAAATAATATGTAAAATTAATTTTTACTTTAGGCTTACATGTGATTGTTGTTTTTTGCCAATAAAGTTTCTTCCTTCTGTCATTATCACATTGCATATTATTTTATCAAATTTTTATATTAGCTGCTAGAGTAAATAAACATAGTGCTTTGTACACAGGTAATAACTTTATAACGTTCATAGCAATCGTTATAAAATATCTACTAATATAGGTACTTCAGGATGTATACCCACTCTTGACAACTTCTTTTCAGGAGAAGGGAAAAGGGTTTAAAGAAAGTGCTGCCGATCAACTTTCTGAGGTATGTGGAGTATATGTAGGCTTCCCCTATATCTAATGGAAAAGGGGCCTTCAGGGGTTAAACATTTTGTTCCCCAAAAAATATTAATAAAATAAAAACCAGCTTTTTTGTGAGCATGCGGGGCGAGGCAGCAACTCGATCTTGCAGGTGGTTCTGTTTGAAAAAATTAATAAAAAAAAAATGAATCATCCTTATATGAGATGAGAAACAATGGAAAGATCTCACCAGTATAGATTCCTGGACGACAGTAGGGGATTTCGGAAGCTGCCTCGGGTAATCCCAAAATTGGTTTTCTTGAGGGCGAAGAACGAGAACAGTTCACAGTGAGACGGTTTGATGTCACGCACGATATTGTTCTGATCTGATCGTATCTGATGGTAATTAAACGGGCGTGATAATTTTGAATGAAGAATTTGCTCATACCTAGTTCATTGGAGAAGGAAGGTACCAACTGATGGTATTCATCATCGAATTCATATAGGGATATCGTACTTGGGGCACATCATAACGATGTGCTAGAGGGACTCCACTTCTTATTTCTTTCTTTTCGGGTTTCTCCAAATCGGGTGAAGTTCCTTTGTTTCTTATGTTTCACATTAATAAAAGAGGAATATTTTTAAGATAAGTACCTACCTATTGCCTAGTACCCACTTATGGTATAATTGAGTTACAATGTTACAAAAAAACCGGTACAAAATCGCTGGAAACCTCTCATCAGATACCAGACCACATCTCATTCAAAAATCCCCCTCTCATCCTTAGAAGTGAGTTTTCTGGTTCGCTGGGTAGGTTCGTGGGTATCAATCACTACTTACTGGAGATTGAACAACATTAGAGGTGTTTGATATTAGAGGTGTTCCTTGATAACACTTCCTTGATATGATACCTACCGTTTTAGTTTATACACAATATGTTCAGCACATTTCAATAGGCAGATATGTACCTAATAGATCTACGACTCTAGCTTGATAAAACGCATATATAGTACCTAACATGTTTTGTACTAGCTATCGGAGTATGAAGTAAAGCAGGTCCAGGAGAGAAAAAACGTCCATCACTTTGAACTATTTGAAAGGAATGGCTGAAAATTGGCATCATCAAGGACATTAATCAAAATGACTATCAAATCAGGTTTCTAATTTTAATCGCCTCCTTTGCTCTCTATTTCTCATGTTCTCGGTTTCTCACAATTTTTCACGTCCCAAAAACAGGGGAGGACGCCACTAATGGTACCTACCAACTTTTAATAACGTAATACATTAATTTTAATAACGCACATTTTAATAACGTAGTACATTATTTTGGGTAAATACCAAAGGACTGAAATCAGAGCCTTGTAGAACTCCAGGCTGTCGTTCATTCCTACTAAGTGTGCCGAGAGCGATTGAACTGACACCTAGCGTGCATTACACGAAACTCAACACTGACAAGTACAAAGAAGCGCCGCCAGAGCTCATCCCCGATTGAAATCTCACGCTCCCATCCAACCTCCATTACTGTCTAGCCGGTAAGGAAGACTATGTTTCCCCATGGATACTATCCACTCACCTCTAGCATCCATGTCGATAAGGTAGTCGAACAAACAGCCGCCCAGAGATGTCGCTGGGTGTCGCGAAAGTCGCGTCGGCACACCCATTTCTCTTTGCCGCTCCCACTCCCTCATCAGTACTTCAACTTGTTACTCACGCCGGGCCTTCAGCCACAACCGCGTCGCGAGTTCTGCCTCCCCATTCCCCAGTTCCAACTCAACCTCTACCACCCAAACCAAACATCACACAAAACTATCAATCTCATCAAGCTTCGTGCCCTCAAATCCGCAGAATTCTAATTCTCCCAATCAATCGATATCACAAGCAATTCAAATCACAATGTCTTCGTAGATATAGGCATACATTTCGATGATTCCGTCCCAAGTACGGCTTCCTGCGCTATACCTAGGCTGTATCGAACTGCATTCCTCTAAAATACCTATTTATCACCTTCACATGTTTCTTCACTTCATAAGTTCTGCAGTCTACGGATTTTGATTTCTCAGGTGAGCCAAAATTCTCCTATTTTGCATTATCCACTCAAAAGGTGCCTACTATTTTAATAGAAGCTGTACGAGCATTGTGCTTGACTTCTTCTTCTTTGAATTAATTCGACTGTTTCTAACTCAATAATTTGCCCTGATCTCCCAAGGAGCATCAATAAAAGTTTTGACACGTAAAATGAAAGGAAGAATTTTTAACAAACACTACGTAAGTAGGTTCCTACCTATCTAACACTTTGTATTCTGCCCCATAGTTTTCTCCCTCTCATAATAAATTAAAACCACAACGGAAGAACGATTTTATTGCAGCTTTTTCTAATTATCCACCAGAACATTTTTTATGTACTTAAACAGTTTTTCCCCTGAAATGAGTGTCACATCGTATAATAAAAGTGACTTGAATCGTTTTTCCCATCGATATAGAACTACTGTAGTTCTATATCGATGGGTTTTCCCTGTGGTCTTCATATCGTTCCACCTGTTATACAACATCGCTCTTCTAAAAATGTAAATTTGTTTCGGACAACACTGGGAGGGACCGTTCCAGGGTTGATACCCAGGTTGATGCTATGTTGGTATGAATAATTTTAGGTACCTAAATATTAAAAGCAACTATATTCCAAAACTATATTCCTACAATCAACAGGTCTACGCATATAAGAAAATCAACTAGTTAGTGAGCACCCCCTTCATTATAAACGCTTTATCCCGTCGAAAAATGGATACATAGCAAGTATCTCCATCCACTTACCTAGTCAACTTTCCCAACTTACAATGATCGTATAATATTCAAATAACGCATCAAATCCCAAATTCTGGAAAACACCCTCTACAGTTCTCTATCTAGGTACCTAAGTTCTAAATTAACTGACCCAACGATCTTGATAGCGAGGACTTACAAGTTATAAGATAAATATATACTGACAACGGCAGGGGAACCCAACAATAACGCAATGTGTAACCTGAACATTGGGTAATAACTAGGCGGCTACTAATCTACTAATTGGAATGTACATAGTTCAAGACCACCTTGAATTTGACCTGATGATTATTCTTGTATGGATTTCACCTTTACACTTAGACATAGGCTATTACATTACCTATTGTGCAAGAACTATAGAAATATCGGTGATTAATAATACATTTTACATGGTGGGTAAATAATTATTATCGAAATGGCTTATCGAAAAGTGTTCGTGCTGGTTGATAAATATTTCTAATGAAATTTATTTCAAATAGAACAGAAGCCTTGACAACTTGAACAAAAGACCACTTCAAATTGAAGAGGTAGGCCTACCTGCAATATCTTATCAACTGACAGGATTCAGACAAAAACAAAATGTTTCGGGGCTATCCACATTGGATTTTTATCAGTTTCCGCTCTGAAATGTACGTCTAGTATACCCATTTCATTCAATCATTATTCTAAATATTGTTTCTTCCATTAATTTTGTATCTTTGTATAAACTTGACATTTTTGCCCGTCTCTCCTATCATCTATAATTTTATGAAGACACATTACTTTCGGAAAAATACAGCAGAAATTACTCGACCGTCTAAACGCTTACTTTCAAAGTTCAACAACGTAAGAGACCAAAACGGTAAGAGCAAACTGACATACCGAACAAACAAAAATCCACCACTATAATATTTGTATATTGGATTTCGTACTTATACTCCTCCAAACTTCGATGTACGAATGATTCAAACTCACAAAATAGGTTAAGAAAAAACAATACCAATTATTCAGTACGTATATACCTATTATATTTAGAAGTGATTACCTAATCTTGAAAAAATTACCTATTACATGGTGTCCCAGCTATTACTTACCCCCCCACTTATTTTCTTTGATTTAGGAGTTAAAAACTCGACAAAACGGCATCCTAAATAATTTTTAAGTAAATTCCAAATATTACATTTTCGCGACGAGCAATAACTTTGTTATTCCGAAAAAGAATCCTCATTTTTTATTGCAGACTCGAATTCAACTTGAAATTTCATGGAAAAACAACCAGACACTCGACTTTTCGAGTGCGCGGAAACTCCCGCAAATACCTATACGAGCAAAACATGCGTGAAAAACGTGAAAACCCATATTTTCTGGATGTGTTCAATTCACACACACGATTTTCGGGATATTTTTCCACTCTGAATCACGCGGTAATGCTAATTTTTGTTCGATTTGCGCATTACTACCTCGAAGACTGGTCTAACTTGTGTGACTCTGGTTGATGGGCGGGTTTTCAAGCTAATATTTCTCAGATCGAAAATTTGAAATGGTCACATGGTACAGCGTGAAAAAATACTCCGAAAAAAATTATGTATCACATATTATGGTAATTGAATACATCCACAAAACATGGGTTTTCACGTTTTATACGCATATTTTGCGCGTATTTGCACGATCTCGAAAATTCGAATGACGGGTAGGCAATTTTTTCATGCAATTTCACGTAGAATCCAAATTTTCAATGGAAAATGGGGGTTTTCATTTGAAAACACAAAGTTAGAGCGAGGTATGCACGTTTTGCGTGGGCTAAAATGTAATTACTGCAGACTCTACGAAAATAAATTACGAAGAATGCTCTTTTACGAGGGGTTTTTAGTTCATTAAGAAAAATAAGTGTGTGGTAAGCAATAGCTGGAAATTTCAACCTGTAAACCAGCTAACATAATGAGTGAGTTCGAACGATTCTGTTTCATTAATTTAAACCTTCCGATCGATATCTCTGCACTACGTAGGTTCCATTCCTATATTAGCTACCTGCTTTATCGACATCTTGATGATTACGTACCTATTCTTCAGTAAAGCTTATGCATGTTAAAAGAGAATTATTCTTACGGTTCGGTATTAGTGAGGAGCTCTGTAACCTCAGTTAGGGGACGTTTTCCCGGAAATCAATAATTAGTAGCTAATGGAAGGGCGTGGTGGGGGCAAATACCACATCACTATGATTGCATACAAACGTAAACCTTGAATCATAATAATGTTCTACCTCCGTAGGTACTGCATCGATAAAATTATCATTTAAAAGCTTATTGCATCGAAATTGATATACAGGGAACGACGTTTAACGAGAACAGCCGTGGAAAACTGACATAACACTTGGTAGTTGGATATGAATTCAAAGGAGTTAATTATCAAGGTCATCAACTAGGTATAATTGGTTATCTAACGCTTGGTACGTTATTGCAACGACCCGCTCAACTCCATCAGGTTGACCAAGAGGCTAGTTGAGCGAGTCGAAACTGGCTAGAACCCTCTAATTTGACAAAATTCTACTTTTTAGCGTATACCTATAGCTACTTGAGAAAGAATCAAAATAAGTTCCTTCCGTATCGCCCATTACTACTTAGTACATACCTACCCACTATTTTCGAGGAAGCTACCAAAAGTCACGCTTCCTTCTTTATCCAAAAAATTTTTTTTCAGCAATCAATATGCTCTCAATTAAGTACCTACCTATCAAATAAAGCAACACTGGTACCTTGAGCTAAACATTCGTATGTTAATTTTACATATAACTCAAAAAGCTGTATTCGTTGATTTGAAAATCCCCGCCAATCCCGGAGCTCACAAAATCTTCCCCAAAGAGCAATATTGTTGGGATGTACAAGTCAATAATTACGATCGATAAAAGGTGGTACCGGAGGAATATTGAACAGTTTTTAACATTTTTCAACCAAGAACTTAGGTACTTATTTCTATTGTCGTAATTCCACTTCTTTTTCAAATCTAGAGGGCGAAACCATCCAAATTGTAAATTTCGAAATTTTTTAATTTTTAAATAAATTTAGAATTTTGACATTGCAATTCTTCAATCAAATAATAGAAAGAATGACGAAAACTGATTTGAAATTTAACGATTATTAAGGGAGAAAAGTTTGAAAAGCTTTCCAAGTGGTTAAGGGTAGGGGAAATCATAATTATTTCGCAACTTTATTCCCAATTATACAATCATATTAATAGGTATGTATATCCCAAGTAGGTATATAATAATAATAGGGTTATAGTGAACGTTCCTATGAACTTTTTGATAGTCGATATTTTCGGCATTTTTGAGGACATTTTGGACAGTGTCCAGTCCCCCCTGCTGAATAGCAATGAGCATATATCTACCTGTAGATATGTAGTGATACCTATACAGTACATAATGGCGCATGATACAAGAAAAATGGGCCTCTTAGGTATCTTTACGAGCATTATGTGGCTAGCATGGTGGCTATTATGTGAAAGAGATACTTACTTACTGTTACTCTATCATTTTGTAGATCTGAACCTTCATTATTGAAAATCTGGAATTGTAAATGGACGAGTCTATAGACTATTTTGAAAAAATGACCAGAATTCAAAATCTTGGTCATTTCTACCAAGGTGAAAATATTGTCAAAAATACCTCATGTCAAGATTCTCAAAATCTTGGTCATTTTTTTCAAGGTGAAAATATGGTCAAAAATATCTCACGTCAAAAATTGGTATAGAGTATTGATTGGTATACTGACCTAATGTTTTGAAGACCTTCAAAGATCCTCATAATATTATTACGTTCAACATTTAAATCTTTTAAATATGACCAAATGTAGTATTTTGTCAGTTCTGTAAAACACCAGTCATGGCACTATTAATTTATTTAATTGCTTTAAAAACGTCTGCCAAGTTGGGTGGACAGAATATTTTCCTCACTTACTCGTATTGTAACAGGGACATACATAATTGAAAAGTATAAGTAAAACTCAACAAGAATTTTCAAAAGGGGAAAAAACATTCATTTTATTATTATTTCTATTGTTACCTATTTCCCCTCCTATAGGTAGGTACATCAAAAGCGCTGGAATTTTATAAACAGCCAAAATTCTGTTCACTCCCATATACTCGCAGGTTAGGTAAACGTTAAATTTTTGTGCACAGCTGCTGATGTAGGAGCTCAATTTTCAACTCAGCTGGTCTAAAAACTAAATTTTCGACTTTGATGATGAATGAGCTTAATTTTTTACTCAGTCAATCTGGGATCTAAATTTTCTCCTCAGCTGAACTATAAATTCTATTATTTGCGATTCGATTTGTTGGAGGTGATGGGACAGCTCCGACTATGATTCGAAAATTGTTACCGGACAGTCTTGTTGACGTGAATGTTTCATTGACCCAGCTATCGTTCTGAATGGCTGAAACATACAGGGAACCGAACCTCAAAATCCCGTAGAAATTTAATCAAAATCGGAAGTTGCGGTGTTTTGCCTTCGACAAGGAGGCAAGGAAGTCAGTACCATCACATTACACAACACTTACACACAGACAGTCATGAGCCAAATTGGTTTTGGAAGCTTTGAAACTCCGAAACTCATGATCTAATTGTGATGAAATTTGCATGTATTGTACGGTGGACGGTCTATGAATTTCATCGCAGTAATCATTTTATAGTACCACATGAACATTTTGAATTTGGAGGACACAACTTGTTCGAATGCCTGCACTGCTTCCCTAAATTGAGAGAAAATTCGTACCTTCCTAGTCGGTAATGATGACAAGGGAGTTAGATGACTCAAAACGATATCCCGAAAGGTTGAAATTAATGCAGTTTGCTATACTTCTGGTTAGGCGGAATCGATTTCTGACACCCCAGGGGTCCCATGACAGTTGCTGTCATGCACTGTGCCTTCTCGCACCGAAGATTTCCTGTACCCCCCCGCTGTTACGAACCGAAATTAATCCATCCCACAAAAGACACCAAACGGATGTCGATGCCTGCCATATGTTTTTTTACGTCCGTAACTCGAGTAGGTGTGTATAAAATGTATATGTATATATATAAAGGTGCTCTCCTGCGGCGCCGTGATGTTTTTCTTGGGCTGCGCCGCGTCTTGAGGGAATGATGTGTGAAATCGGCTCACCTAGGACCCGTGCTGGCGCACCAACCCCACAAAAAAGATTTTCTCGTATTATTCTTGCCTTCGTTCCAGGGTAATACCATTACTCTATACAGCAGATTCCAATTTTTATAAAATGTATCGTCTTATAGATGAAAGACAGCATATTATCACCGAACAATGAAACCTCCTAATAGTGGACAGCTTGAGTACCTACAAATTAATTCGTTCACTAATAAGAAGTGTCCACTATAAGAGGGGTAGAGTGCGGACGATTTCATTTAACTGTACTAAAAATCGAGCCTAACGGAAAAAAGTAAATTTATTACTACTAAAAAATGGATAGTTATAGCTGTTTTCCCCTCAAACTTCGGACAAAAACGATGATGAGTGTACTTATATAAAATGCTTATAATAACTCTTATTTTCCAAGACAAATTCAGAATTTTCCAAACTAAACTCAGAGTTTTTCATTTCAAATTCCGGTCCATTTTTTTGGGGGGCACAAATCACCTACTAGAGATACCTACTAACTGAGGCTTGGCTTACCTGTAGATCAATAGCAGAGTTGTGTTTGAAGCTTATTCATAATTTCATCATCATCAAATTTATGTGTAATTCAAATTAACATTTAAATTTAAATTTTATTTCCAGTAAATGTTTTTAAACGTTACGTTAAATGTTTTTAATTTTACTCTCACCAACCACCTAATAAAACATCTCAGGAAACCCCGCCTTTCGACTATTGCGTCCATGAAGATACCCATTTCAACTGTCCATGTCCGCTATTTAGAGGGAGAAAGTGCATTATTAGGTACTTTATTTACGAGACTCTGCCGGGGCCACAGAATCGGTCATCTATATTGAGAGGAGTCCACTATTCAGGAGTGTCCACTAAATACATTATATAAGTATACAGTATATTCGGAATCGTCGCAAAATTTCCCATTGGTTAAGAACAATACACCAAAAAACAATTCGCTTGGTTCAAAAATCGCGAAAAATCTGTTCAAACGAGTCTTAGAAAATTCCCTCATTAGTTCATGCTGCAAAACACGAACTTTCATGTTATTTTTCGTGACTGAATCACTTTTGACCGCAAAAGTGGTTCCAGGCCTGCAATACGACTTAATGAGGGAATGTTTAATGTACCATCAACTTTCATTTCCTGCACAATTATTTATTGACAATTTTAAGCAATTTTAGAGTAACCAAATACATTGTCCAAATACCTATGTACAATCGAACTGTCAATGACTCCACATTTGCACTGGAATGTCAAGGCTGGGTATAATAAGTACCCACCTTCTTACTACCTACACCGTATAGGATAAGAGATAGTAAGTATATCGAATAGCGGGTCAAATTCGAATCGCTGAGGTTCAAAAATTGCTATAAATCGGCCGTTTTTGTGGTCCTGAAATTTTTTAGGGAAAATCACGTCAATGGTATAGGCAACTCTCGCAATTGGTGAACAATTTCCTAAAAGCCATCAAAATGTCATAAGTAAAAAATCACCCAATCACTATGGTCCACAGTGGACCAATTAATTTCTCATAATTTATAAGTTACCTATTTTATAAATTTTGTAGACGTCGAAAATTCAAAATTAACTCCTTACTCCTTATTTTTTTCAAAAAATCTTTGATATTTGGAACTGTTGATCTGTTATGTAGATATAAGTACCTAGCTACCTACGAGAATACCAAATTAAATAGGTAAAAATGTTAGAATTTAAATTCAAACTTAGGACATGAGTATAAAATTTAATTTTCAAAAATTTGTTTGAGTTAGTTGGAAATTTTTTCCTTCAAAAAACGTGTGAACAAGTGGAGAGTGAGTGAGGCAGCGTTGAGAAGGTGAGTGCTGAAGGCGGTTGTCGGAGCGAGAGCTGGCAGCGCAGTGCTATCGTTTCCCGCAACCTCCGCTGAGCAGCGCTAGCGTCGCACCTGGCGACCCGTCCGGGAACTAGGAGCGAAAAACCGGCGTGGGAGGCGCCAGGCGCATGCCGATTGGCCGCCGCGCCGCACCCACGGCTTCTCATTGGCCGGACGGCTTCCCCCTCCCGCCCCTCCTCCTACGACCCTCCTCGAGGCCCCCTACCCCTCCCTCCCCCCTTTTTCCCTCCCAGATCACGGCCCGGCTCCACGTCGCGTTCACAGTTCCCGTTCGGCAGTGATTGTGCTTTGTTCTGGGGTACTTCATCTTCAACATTTTCAGCCTTCCCATGAGTGATGGTGCGTGTTCTCTCACAGTGTACCCACTCCCTCAAGTTTCCCTCCAAAACCGCCCCCTTCAACCTACAGGTGTGCTCAACCACTTGAAAAACGATTTTTCTCTCAACGTTTTCTCTCTCTACGTTATTCTCTCGAACGTTTTTCTCCCAGAAAACCCCGGAAAACCCGCGATCCACCCCCTCCACCACCAGCTTACTGTCCCCTCCACATGCATGCACTTAGGTTCCCATGCTTCCTTCATTCTTCATCTAATGCTAGACCTGTCACCTCCACTTCAACCTTCAACGTACTTCAGCGTGAGTACACTTTACTTACATTTCATTTTAATAAGCATGATGTTTATGACATTTCCCCCCTTCCTAACATTTTCCTCAAACTCTCCAAAAAAAATTAACACGACTTTTTCATTTCAAACACAATTCAAAAAAGAGTTGCCCTTGAATTCTCTCATTGTACTTCCGTATATAGATGATATTGTAATCAATTATCGCCTATCATAACCTGGGGGTGACGAAATGAACTACACCCCTGTAGGTCATGGTCCTTCGGCAACGCTAATACTTCTAAAACACCTCCACGACTTCTCAACTTGACAACATTTTTTTCTTCTATAGAAATGATAATTCACCTGCTTCGATTTGCTTCAGTGGGTAATAATTACCTCCCATAAATTTCACCCTCGTGAGATTAAAATAA
Source organism: Lygus lineolaris (assembly GCA_030264115.1). NCBI lineage: Eukaryota > Metazoa > Arthropoda > Insecta > Hemiptera > Miridae > Lygus > Lygus lineolaris. The sequence goes on from JAEMON010000016.1 coordinate 3,137,533, forward strand.
TTTCAATAAATTTTAGCTCTGTTGCGTATTTTTGATACGAAAACATTGTGAATTACCGATAAGTAGGTAGGTTAGATATCTGCAAGTACTAGGTATTAACACAGGTACAAAAATTTTAGATTATTCCCTCGTGATTACTTACTCAGTACTTGTAGTTGATGATCATTTTATAAATCAATGATTCTACTCGTGGTTAGGGGAGATGTAAGAAAGTTTTTTACATGTACAGCCATTGGTTAGTAATAGAGACTATAATAAAACCTTTTAGAGGTTTATACGAAGTTTTCTAATTTCTTTAGTTAGTAGGTAGAAATCTGAACTGAAAGAGAGGTATCTCGTAATCCTAATGGTTCAAGATAGTAACGGTTCTTTTAGTTGTATTTTTTGTAAATTTAACCCCTTGCAAACGTCATCCCTTCCACGACTCACTGTAGGTACAATTATAAGTACTCCTCTACTGCAGGAACCTACTAATAATTAGCTAGCAACTTACTTACCTATCATATTCTGGACTTGGCTCGACTCCATCTATCTAAGTTAGCAATGCATCAGTATAGCTACTTAGCTTGCATTACTCGCCTCCTTTATGAATGCTCTTGTATTCCTCAACATTTACCTTCCTTGGTGTATGCGTATTGCTGTATTGGGCCTGTGAAGGTGTGCGTACAGAATGCTTGTCATCTTTAACGATGAATATAAGTTACATTATGATGTCATTCGAACCTCCTGATTCATAACATGCTCGGCTAGGTATCCATTCCTCCTGTTTTACCATCCAAAACGCCCACTGACTATTCCCAAAGCAAATAACATTACATACCTAAATATTCAACTTTATAATTCCGAACCCGAAGTAAAAAGTTACAGTCATGCAGCATGAGTTAATCAGCTTATTTTCGATTTTTTGTACTATAATAATTATTAAAGATGATTTATGGGTCATTTTGTGTTGATTCCGAATGTATAGGTAGTACTTACCGTACGTTACCTACTATGTTTAAGATTGTGATTCACACAACAAACACGTTTTTTCAAATCGATTTTTGACCCTTCATTTTCAAAATTTAAGCCCTGAGCGTGCTCCGAAAATTCTGGCCAGCCAACTCATCCTTCTTTTGGTATTAGGTACCTATTGACATTTTGCATTTTTTTAGATTATTTAGATCGATTCAAGGGTCAGATATTGTCTCGAGTGACACGTACATACGTACTTAATACGTTTTCCAAGTCAAATTTAGTTTGTTTTTCAAAATTGCATAGCATTGGTAATTATTGGGAAAGAAAGAATTTGCTTAAATAAAATTTGAAGCCATAGCTGAATTTTCCTTTAGAATTCGTTAGAATTTAAAGAATCACTTGTTGACGGATGATAATAATTGATCGTGTTGATCACGTGGTATGTCAATTGAAAATATTTGCCACTATCAGTTATAATTATACCTAATGAGTTGTAGAATATACTTAATGAGGATAGTGAAACAGTACAATACATAAGGTTTTCAACAAATTTTTTTAGAGACCTCTTTATCTGTACCTCTTGATTGAAGGTGTTCGAAGCACGTGGCCAATGGTCACGTGTTACGTAGGGTATACGTAGAGTTACCTTCCTATCTTAGATAATTCCTCGCTACGAGCCGTGATTTTTTGCATTCGTTTTCTCTTCTCTCTTCCTTTTTTATCGTCATTACGACTCCATCCATCGCTACGTACCCACAATCACCATTTCACAATTTTATATCTGATCCTTTCCGCCTCTAATCGTGACTCCGTAAGTGAAGGTCAAATGATTGCGAAGGTCGCGAATCTCAATAAAAGTTATTGTTCTCACCGCATCCTCTTCCCAAGCAATCCTATCTTTATCAACATTCTTTTTTCCGTCGACGTTTAAAGCTACTAAAGGTTTTACGTACTTACAGAAATATGAGAAAGTTATAGTGTATCGTTAATTGGCGTCCGGTTTTACTTTCACTTGAAATAAACTGAACGTACTTACGTATTTTACCTCAACTACTACCTACGTTCATATTGTTAGGTAGTGCCTTGAAGTAAAAGTACCCTTATATACCTTATGAAAATGTATATACCTACCTATCCGCTATTAATACGAGTGTACCTTTATATAAGTCATGGAAAATCTAAAAAATACATTAAAACTACGAAACACGTGGTAGTTTTTGTACTAGACTATTTTTTGCCTTTTTTGGCGAAAAACGTCGGAAGGAAGTAATTTAAAACCAACATTCGTGGTTTAGGCGTGATCAGCGTTAAATTTCGTATAAAAATATTACAATTCAATTTTTTTTACTGCAATTTTGGAAACTTGGTGTTTTTTTGTTTTTTTTTTAGTCCATCCAGTCCAAACTTCAAAAAATCGCCAAAATCGGGACCACGGTGTTGGTGCGCTGGTTTTAGTCTCGTTCGACGCTGAATTTCAAGAAAATGTTGTCAAAAAACCCTTTAAAATCGGCAAAAAATACGGTGTTTTGGCAAACATATAGAAAAGGGACATTTTGAAACCCATCAGTGGGAATTTGCATTTCCGATAAGACCGCATTGCCCTTTCATTAAAAAATAATTAGGTTTGTCCGAAACGAAGTGAGGAATATACCCACCTCGTATTAGTCGTATTCGGATTCAGCATTCAGCATTTTTTCCTTTGCCAGTGTAATTTATTATTCATCAGGTCATACAAAATAATTCTTTAATCGCTTTATAGATTTTTTTTTTAAATTTTGCTGTGATTTATGTTCTAATTTTGAACAGAAGCATCATAATCATTAATTCATGCACTTTTAGCCTTAGTAGTTAGATTACACTACTTTATAGCCACACAGTGCCTGTTTTTACAATACTGCCCTTAAATACTTACCTACCTACTTCCTCTTTATTGGTTATCATATCTCCGTGGTTTTCAGGGATTATTGCTCTCTATTGCTTGAATGGATTGCGTATTTCTAATATTCCCCCTTCCCTGACAATGTCACAAGTTCAGCCAACGTAACTTATTGTAATTTTAAGGCGAATAAAACCAAATTATGTTTTAACATCTACGCTTGTAAAAATAATAGAATGAAGTGGGGAAACATCGGGAACTTTCGTGGATTGGAAATTTTCTACTTACAAACTTACTGTTACTTACCGTTATTTGTTTCTTACTTTTGTCTTTTGTTGCTCGTTTCTGTTATTTGGAGCTAGAGAACGCGGCTAGAAATGTCTTGCTAAATTATTGTGTGTGTCTATATAGTACCACACATACTTCTCATGTTATTCCAACAGGCAATTTGAGTAGGTAGGCTTCACTGTTAGTTGGCAATCGTACCTAATGTTTCTTTAATTCTCTCTAATTTGAAAAAAATTCCAGATCTCCTATTTTTGATATCTTATTATTCTCTATTGATAAAAAACAACTATTGATAAAATACAACTTCTTTCTTCATTCTTTTGGAGTAAGGCCTATTGTCGACAAAACAACGCTTGAATCCTGACGCTCCTCTGTTGAAGACTAACTGAACTCAATTTGCGATACATCAATCAATTTATCTCGATGTACCTATTATGGGCATCTAATTATGATGTTATTTACCGAAAATAATTGATTTCGGGCGTATCTCAAATGGATAAACTCCTGTTATATCGTCCCTTCATTTTGAATATTAGCAAAAAAGTTGTTCAGCGGAGAGTGGAATGAGCCCTCAATCGCCTATCGAGTCGTATCGAAATACGAGGCAGGGAGTGACGTAGAATTGGCGCCAAACCACCAAAAATCTGGCGGGAGTCCGTCAAGGTTAAACGAGATTGGACGTTATTTCCTCCTTGGAAACTTTATTTTTATTTTCAATAGGTATCATATAAAAATACTGCTGCTGAGTGGTTCAAAGTAGTACCTATACCCGTCAGTGTTTTTAAAATACAGCTTACTCATCAATGTTCTTCGAAAATTCCCTAGAAATATCAACGATCTCAAATTAAGTTGGTATATTCACTCCCTGAACTGTGCTGTACCCAGACTCACTGGAATACCCACAAATTTTTGATTTGAAAAAAGACTCTTCAAAGAAAATTTGACAAAAATCTCAAAAACTCGCTGCAATAGTATACATTTCGATAAATTAGCTCACATGAACTAATATCGAATTTCCTTGTTGTTATGTGTTATTCTTCCTTGTATCGTTCATCCGCATTGCTCCGCCTGATCCAGTTAATTTTTCATTAATAATTCCCAGCCGATTTTCCTCGTTTGAAAATTATTCCACTGAATTATTCATGCATGCATCCTACATTTTTGTCAAAGTTCAGTTGTTACGTAACTCGATCCAATTCCTTGTTTATTTTTGACCATTCTTTCGCAGTTTTTTTTTCTGTCCTCTGTTGAATCTAATGAAGACATAGGGGATGCAACGCATAAACGGGCAAAACGGCCAACTATCGTGTTTGGTTTTTTTAAAAGTATTTAGCCTCCTTAAACCTGCTCATTAATTAAATGTCGCTTAACCGATAGCGGTGATTACGTTTGGTAGATGAGATAGGTATATAATATCTACTTCATTCTGTCAATGACACCCGTACAACTAAAACTGTCATTGAGATGGTACCGGAGGGGTTGAACAGTTTTTCAAACTTTTTTCTGCCAATAATCTACCAATTCTGTCTCTGTTTCAAATACCGAGGGCAATAAACTCCAGATCCAAATTTTGAACTAAATTTGAAATCTTTTGGCGGCTCCTCACCATTATTTATTGATTGATTATCAACGGCGAAAAGTTTGAAAAACTCTTCATTAGGTACTACTAAAAATGGTTTTAAGGGAAGCAGGGATTTTCCAACTTATAAGTCCCAAGTAGTTATGAGGTTATAGTAAGGGTTCCTGTTATATCTTTGATATCTGAGATTGAGGCATTTTTAAGGGCATTTTGGACATTGACCGTTCCCCCGTTTTAAGCTCTTTCTCGGAAAACATTACAGCAAAAATGCTACCTACTCTCTTTTCCAAGGAGCCTGAGTATTACATTACTTGTTGGTGATTAGTCGGGATTCAGCCAGAAAAAAAGCCTCACTTTAAAGCATTCTTTTATTCTCAACGTTTCGGGTCAACTTGGATCCATCTTAGGGCAACCTAGAGCAACCCCAACACACAATTTCTGAAAAACAAACGCAATCCAACAGGTAGAAAGAAAGGAAATTAAAATCAGAAAGATCATGAGAAAGAAGGAGTCCTCAAGTCCCAAAAATAAATCACGTTACCTTCCATTCAAATCAATTTTCGAGCTAAAGAAATCAATCTGGCTCTGAGATTAATAATATTGATGTGTACGTACTTACCCTAGGATTTAGGTGTGGAGACGGCGTAGGTATAGTAAAAGTCAATCTCTCTCCCCTATGTGATTATATGAGGGCGTTAATTATGGGGGTTCACATTAGTTATTTTTATGACGTCTCAGCTCTTCAGTTCCGTTATCTCTTTATAAGAACATTGATTGGGAATTATATTTATTAATTTTATCATTGATAGGAAAATATTCTTCTCTAATGCCAAACCTCTATTAATTACAGCTACATTTTTCATGGATCTCAGATGGCATTGAGAAGGATGAGGGAACATTCACAATACCTTGTGTATGAAAACTGATGCATGCACCCAAGATAATAAATTGAGTTCATTTATCTCGGATTGAAACTCTGAGAAGGTTTAGAACGAACTATATTATTCCTTCCCTATGAGCGTGACGTCAGTTTTTTGACACCTGCTCTCATCGGAAGGGTTTTAACCCTGTATAAAAATGCAAAGCTGCTCGATTCACGTCGGACCCACGAGGGTGGGTGCTGCCTGAACATGGCCGCCCATACCCCTCTCTAACCGCCCGCCAGAGGTCTGACGTAGGCATTTTTTCGCTCTGCCATCACAATATTCAGCCTTCGTCGGCCCGGAATATCATATTCATGACTCCGCCGGCCCTAATTCAATATAAGATCACGTGTCCTCAGTCATGCGATACGTTCATTTCTCAGAGAGAAAAAAACCCGTCGTGTTTGGTTCTCCCTTCCCTTTCAAACGAACTACGGGCGACTCAAAACAAAAATTAACTCCAGCCTTGGGGGCAATTTTTTTGCCCCTTCCCTATCGCCCTTCGAGCTTTGTATAATATACCGAATTAATCATAAGGAAAACAGTGAAATTAGGCAGGTTTCCTGTCACGCAGCAGAATCGTAACAGCGAATTTCCGATGCTAATCGAACATCCAGGAGCTACCATTTTTCGTGGGTGATTCCCAGTGTACGCAACATTTATGAGGTAACAACCTATAGGAAGGCCTTGTCGCCAAGTAGGAGTGACCAACCAATCGCAAAACCCAATAGTAGGTATGACACGTTAACACCTTGACAATTCAAAGCCCCCTAATGCATATAATAATGTATATGTAGGTACCTAGTAGATACCTAAGTAGGTACGTTATGGACCACCACCATTCCACAATACGATAAGTATATAAAATATGTATCAAAAGTTGTACTTTATGTAGCTAATACGATATTTTACAAAAAATGTAAAGAGATATGGAAGATTTGAAGAGAATTGAAAAAACACGATTTTTATGTTGTAAATGTTCCATTTTTCGTAAATCAGGGTACTCATGTATTTTTATGTATTACCTATGTATTTTTATTGTTTCGATCTGTAAAAGGAAGTGGTAGCCTTCTTCCGTTGGCTAAGCAGTCTATGGCTCCTGACGCCTCGGCTCTAGATCGCATTAAGATATATCGAAATGTCAATCAACCAAATCAATAGGATGTTTCTAGTTAGTCGTTACATTATAAGCTGGAAGAACGAAGACACCGTATAGCTATTGATCCAAAAGCGAGGTATAGAGTTCCTACGAGTTTTATTTGGTTCTGTAGGAACTTCATACCGTGCTCTTGGTGAGATAGTTCGTCAACTTTAAACTGGACGAAGAGGATTTGCCACCGAAGAATTTCGTGCAGTCACTGCTCAAGAAGATCCTGGGATGTCGCTCATCTAACCTTGCAAAGCTGATTCGCTGGGTTCCCAACTGCCAGGGACTCCTAAGATAATGCCAGAGAATTCAGTCTCATCATCAGAATTTTAAAGATGCGTTTTTTACGAGGATTGCAAAATAATGCGGTCTCTGCGTTTTTCAGCCGATCCTAGCATCGATGGTTAGCAAGCAGCAATATCAGTAAACTGTCTATCCGTAAAGAAAAAACCACAGAAAATGAAATAATTTATAATATTTTTTTTTTTTTTTTTTAATTAGAAAAAAACGGACGGTAGACCTACGGCTTTACAGGATTTAAAGGTCTCGATCGCGAGGTCTCATTTCATACCGTAACGTAACGGTAGGAAAAATAATTAAATTGTCCTGTTAATCATTAAAAATGCTAGCGAAATACCTATGAAACGAAAAAAAAATCCAGGAAATCGTTTAAAGATTGATTGAACATTTAAACCAATACATTGTTTTATACAATAATCGGTTATAGTTTTAACAAAATATTTGTTTACAAGTAGAAAGAAATAATTATTTTTGAACCGATTCAAAAATCAAAAACCATTGAAATAATCCTCATCTCCATTCGAAGCTTACCTCCGATTTTATAACAATGCATTATCTGTGATTCTATGTAGGTAGAGGTAGATATTATTTTTGTTGAAGCTTGTTACATTCTTTATATTTTATTAACTATCGAATTAAAATTGGTCTTGCCCTTATTTCCAACAATAAACAATCCTCCTATACTGTACCTACAGTCCTACACACGTACAACCTTAGCAAAGGTAGGTTGTGATCCAAAACAATTCTGAACAATGATTTAAGAACAATGTTGTAATCTTATAGACGGTATATTATTAAGGATTTGTAACGATCAACCAAATTTTAATCTAGGTAATTATGAGGATCTCATTATGAGGAATTTCCCCCCAATGTTCCTACGTAATTAGATAGTACCTAATGTATGCCGTGTAGTAATTAGCTGAGAGAAGTAAATGTAATAAAACTAGGTCATTATAAGTGCATAATATTATAATTATATAAAACGTGTTAAGTGTCCAAAATGTAATTTCTCAGCAAGTTTCGTCCATTTCAACGAAAAGAAAAATGTTTTTGACTTTGGTGTTTCTGATTAGTCGGTCGTTGAAAACACGAATACAAAACCGTTTCGATCAATAACAGCTGTTGTTGGGTGTTGTTCGTCATTTCAGTTTTGCAATGTCTGACGGATTGTTTTTGAGTTCGCTTGTTGTTCTTGTTTCCTTGTAAATAAAGAAGATTATTCAAAAATAAAAAATAAATAAAACAACAGTCCGTTGTTGATATTGCCTTTGAATTTCTATATAGGAAAATCCTAGGTAGGTTGAGGATATAATACCAACAGACATACAGTGTAAAATAACAGTATAGTCGTACGTTGTCATTTAATTTAATTATTAAATATTGATCAGGATGGTTTTGCATTCGTGTTACTAGCGACCGACCAATCATTAGTCAGAAACACGTACTTGAAACACTAGGAATAATAATTATGGTACAGAAAACGATCCTCAAATAAAGACTAGACAGAAAATGTAGTGAATTGTAATGAAAAATGCGTGTTATTTTCTTGAAGTCGCGTTCTTGCCAAAGATTTAGAAGATGGTTTTTTTTAAATTATTTATCTATTTTTTTCACCTTATTTGATGCAGTAACCTAGTGTAGGGTTTTTTTCGCTGAATCACTAGGTGATGTCAGTTTTTCGATTTACAATCATCCTGTCAAGATGAATGAGCTACCATAGGAATTTCATGAAAATGTTGAACTTTCGACGTGAATAAATAAAAATTGGCGATTCCTTGACCCAGGCAAAGCTACCAACCTACACGAAATTATGGGTGATGATGAAATATTCAGGGTTTGCGGGTTAGCCCCTAGACTATGAATTTCATTGCCGTCGGACCAGGGACCACTAGTAGCGTGTGCACATTACGAAACGTGAATTTCCTGAAACTACGGTTTTTCTTAGTTCCTAAATTACCGATTTCGCTTAAATTTGGATGGTAGTTGAGAGCTGACTCGAAGACGACTGCCTATGAATTTCGTCAAAATTGGATCATTAGTAGCTCCTGCTTATGCGAAAACTTGAAATTTGTCATAGGCTACTGATAATAACAGATTCTACATGCACGTCCTTGTGACAATCCATCCAACTTGGCAACCGTTTTTAATCTTGAAATTGAAATGGGGAGATCCTTAGGAGTTACATGAAGCTTCAGAGTGAAATATAGACAGTCTTTTGAGTAGATAGCTGTATACCAGAAACTTTCATCAGGGTTGAAGAATCGGGGCCCACGAATGCATAACCTGTTTGTTCGGCCTTACCTACCCGTAAACCTACCGTGATTTTTTTCATCCAGCAATATAATGTTCATAGAGTGAGTATGTATCCTGAAAAAATTTTCATTTTTCAATTGTAAAATACAAATAATAATATATTATAATGTGTGATAAAATATATAATTATGTTATGTTTCAAGCGTTCATTTGAAGGCGACATTGAGCTGTTCTTCGATCCAACCTCAAACTTCAATGATCCGAGAACTTCTTCAATAAATCGAAAAGGCCCCTATTATTAGGTTGAAGGACTAATGTCTAGGTATACGGCTAGACGGGTTCTGATCCCTCCTGTCGATAAGAAACCATGTCAGGTGGCTGGCGACCCCCTGTAATTCCAACTACCTCTATAATCACCCGTGTTTTGTCGCCAAGGAATAATAGTTGGGTCGTTCTGAATGGACCACTCTTTATTTCCTATGAATCACAAAAGAGGGTAATCGCTTCAAAGTTGAAGTTACTACCTAGATAGTTAGTACCCTACTTAAGAGTTTTTAATTATAGTCCTAAATGAAGATGCGGCATTTTGAACGTTGTAAAGAGCTACGTATATAGAAACGCTGATTAAAACATCTAGTGCGAAAAAATAACAAAAGTGTATGTAAGTCCATATTATGCTGTGTATGTGTGTGTGTGTGTGTGTACGTATGTGTATGATCACGATTGCGGCCCCTACGAAAAAGATGAAAAAATTCCGATTTTCGAGGATTGGTTTCTACGTGTCTGAGGATGAGACCCCAAGAATTACAGCCCTCCAGGTCAATTATTAGGAGGAGAAAATATTACAAATAGGTGAAAAAACGTCGTTATTAGCCCATTTTTTAACTTTTCTCCAATACTGCTCTAACTATTTTGATGAAATTCATAGAACTTACTCTTCTAAGTCTTCTAACAAGTAGAAACAAGCTCCAATACCCCTCATCTCCACAAAAATAGATTGAGGGCCGAAATCAGCGAGGAAAGTAGTGTGAAGCCTTGCACCAGATGTTTCAAATCAGTAACGATGGGTATACAATCGTGGTCATGTGCATAGGTAGGTTTTTTTCAGCTCCCCTTTATGAATGCTTTAGGCACATTAAATCCTAAATAAATAATTACACAAGAAATAGTGGGGGGACGGCCTACCTGCCCTACACCCAGTAAGCACGAGCAGTACACGAGCAGGTGTCGTAAGATAGGGGGAAGTGCTCCGTTGAAACGATTAACCAATTCAGATAGATATATGTCGAGCATAACGCGGGTGGTGACGCCACGGAGTACTCCTACTGGGATTCGTAAGGTCTCGTAACGCAGTCGCACTTCGCTCACACAACTTCCCCCGCCAGGACACGGTCAGGGCTGCGACCCGGATTTTATACATACATACATATATAAACAAATGTGAAAACTGAATTACACCACTCCCTTGGCCCCTATTGCCCTAAAGTTTTAATGCCTGTTAATTCATAAAATAATCAACATTTTGGCAAATTTGTATTCCGAAACAGAATTAAATGTTAGGACTTGGATGAAATCCTGAAGATACAATCCTGACAACGCATGGCAAATGGGTGGGTGGGGGTGGGGGCTTCGATTCTATATAGGTAGGTATATTTTGAAACAAAAGTGCCAAATATGCCAAATATAAGTATTTATTTTGAAATGAAAGTCCCAACGATACCAAAGTCTTACCACACCGGAGTAAATTTGTTGACAAAATGGTCCTTAAATTATTGGGAAATTATTTTTTTTAAATTGTCACCTACTTCTTCCTGTAAAATTTACAAAAAATAGATATAGGTACAAACTTGAGAATCATTCGAGAAGCAAAGTGAAACGTGACGTTGTGATAGATTGTATCCATCAAATATGTTGTGTCGGAGAGCTCATTCCGGCAGCTGAAAATATCGATCGATATTGGTTTTACTTCGTAGATTTCCACAAATTATTCAAAGACACCGGTATGTCTTTCCCAATACTTTCTTTGTCATAGATATATCATGGTGCAATGATTATTAAAGTTTCCCAGTTCTTTTATAGGTACCTACTTTTTTGTACCTACTCTGACTTCAATGAATGAAGGCGACTCGGCGCGTGATATATTGCATTTATCAATACATTATAATGTAGAGAACGGTTTCGAACTTGATCTTTTGTAATTTGTTTATGAAATATAAGGTTACCCAGTAACTTTTTGACTGTTATTAAAAAATCTGACAAAATTAGGGTCATGAGGCCCTCTCTACCATTAACTGTAACCAACAGTAACCACCCACCTGGTCTACCAGTAACTGGTCTTGCGAAATTTATTTAGTTGATATTTAACTACGTCGAGTAAAATATAGGTATAGGTACCACTAATAATTGGGAATGAGTAGGTTATAGGTATAGGTGTGAGGACCACGGATGATTCGTTGAGTTTGTGATGAGAAGCCAAATGGAGCCATCATATACTTCAAAGTGGGCTAAGAACTGTAGAAGGAATTCCCGGGACTAACTGAACACGAATTTTGTAATATTAAGACATTAGGTCCTACCTCTAGAGTAGGATTTATACGGTGACGATAAAACCTCTAACTATTGAACTGAACGTTATTAATTTATAATGGGGGGTAAGGGTTACTCTGGCTTCTTCAAAAGGACTATCACCTTTGAAGAAGTCTTGTCTCTACCCTCAACATAACCCAGTATCTACTCGCAGTATGGCGACCACCCAACTGAATGAGTTATTATTACATTAAGTTTGCTTGTTCATTGTTTTTTGTTACCCCCAGTAATAAAATTGCTTTTATGATAGGGGTCACTGAGTGAATAAAAGGGCATAAAAACGGTAATTAGCAACCGTAGGATGTGGTAAAATGTTAGTTTTCTTCGAAAATTTGTAAACTAGACATAATGATTCGAGGTTGAGATAAATATTATGATGTTCTTAGCATGGATGTTTTCAGTTAACCCCAAGATTTCTGTATGAACACTCGTAGACACCTGAAACAAATAAGTAGGGTCAGTTAGGACAGGTAAATAGAAAAAAGGTAGGTACGAATGGAAACAATTATCATTACTGTTTCTTAGTACTAAATCTCTTGTTAGCGTTTGCGTTTCAACGTATAGATAAAATATTGAGAAGGTTCTCGGGTGTTATCACGAAATGACAATCATTTCAAAACGTCCTTGTGAAAAAGGAGTGTTTTTCAATTCACGAGTACTTCGGTTTTTCTTCGTTTTTGGTTTATTATTTCCAATAATGAACGTTTGGGATCGAGCACGAAAATTATTTTTTTAACGCTCCCAAAATTTGATGTTTTAAGTTTCGTTTTACGAAAAAAAACTCTGTCCGTTCGCCGTACGCTGCACTTTCTTTAGTACCAAGGACCAAAATTAATTAAATTTGGTATAC
>JAEMON010000016.1:3167856-3184141 GCA_030264115.1 Lygus lineolaris
AATTACCGGATTACAGGTGACAGAGTGGTGTGCGCTTTTTGAGAACTCATTCGTGAAAACCAGTTTAGTGGTTTCCTCTAAAAACTTTAACATATGCTGGTCAGGTAGTTAGTCACTAACAGGCTAAAAATTGGGTAAAAACCGGATAAAATGTCCAATAATTGTTTTCCAAATTTGGATTTTACAGTAGGTACCTAGGTACCGTGAAACTTGAAACACCATGTTTTGAAGGAGGAGAAAAGGAGGTTGAACATCTTGGAGCATAATGATCCTTTATATTGAAAAGTAAATAAAAAAATAATACAGATCAGATGTTTTTTTTTTTATATTGTAAAAAATATAAAACAGTGATATACTGAGAAGGGTATGTAAAATAATATACGGTTCTTTGATAATTTGCAGTGATTTGGTCCTATATTCGTGTATTGCCATTTTTTATTTATTGAGGTATTCAATTCAGACAAGAATATTTTCCGAGGTTATTGAGCAGTCCCAGCTTAGCTCGCTAGTCGTGTTGGTCTTTCTCGTTTTGGCATAATGACGAACGATCCCTGAGTTATCAAGCGATCCGACTCACCGATCAAATAATTAGTTCGATTTGTCTCGGCGAGTCAACAACATGATCTTGTAGCCTGATACGGACGGAATGCCGCTTCGTTGGTAGACTTTCGAGCCCTGTCTGAATCCGAAGAGGATTGGAGAAAGCGACGGTCTCTGAGCTTGACAAACGATTCATTTTCGTTTCAAATAACAAACTAGTTGTCTCCCAAAATACTTCAATTGGCCTTATTTGAACGAGGAATAAAGCTAGCTATAAAATTCAGCTATAAAATACTCAACAGAATTGTACTGTTGCTTCCGAGTCCACCGAAGGTTGCGGAAGCTTTGTTTTCACTTTGGGAATTTAAATAATTTTTGTCCTCCGGAATTGGAATTTTCACAAATTTGGTTCCGTGTCTGTCGGTCTGTCTGTCCATATTTCCTTGTTGCAGCCATATCTTCCAGAGTTTTCATCCGATTTTTTTTTCAAATTTTCAGGGGTTATACGGGTAGGGTCCCATGAGGTCCCATATGAATTTCATCATGATTGAATCAACGGTACGCTCTACGTATGATGCTCAACGTAAAATTCGTTCACGATTGTGTTGACATTTTGTCTAAACTGACAAACAGCAACACGATCAAGAGTTTTGAACTTACACAGTTTTGATTCAATTTTTAATTTCTAATTTTTTTGGACGAGAGGAAGCGATGTGCAATTTAAATTGGCAGAGTATTCTGACGGTTTTAATTACGATTTTAGGGTCGACTGAAACCATCCAGAGCAGTGTAGGTGGCCTTTTGCTACTACCCATACGGACGTTAAATGCAGAAAAGGGGCTTTAACACGACTGCGAATATCTTTTTACTTTCCTTTGCCCACGTGAAGCGTGGAAAGAAAAGTGTTGCAATCGAAGAAATCGATTTTCTTAGACACAGCTTTAGGATGGTTCTAATCAACATCTGATCACCTTCCTTCACGTTTTGGGCAAATTTCTATAAGCTCGTATTTATTTTGTACCTACGCACGTACATACGTATGTGTAATAGTCGCAGCGTTTTCTCCTGTGTTCTTCATAACCTGATTGTTTCGTTCCACTTTCTTAAATTTCCACAAGATTCGAAGGTACCTGAAAATTAGAATTGGAATGTTTTACTCGAATCAAGACCTCTTCTAAATCTACCTGGTCTCCAAGGGAATGAATTCTACAAACGGACTATACCTACATAAGTGACTATACCTATCGACAAGTGATAGGTTGATATTTATTTCAAACAATCTTTATAATTTCGTAGTGTCAGGCAAAATTGGGAAGCACTCCGTGGTCAGATTTTAGCGTTAGACGGCTCATTCGAACCAGCTCGATGCCAGGCATTCTCGAAAAATTGTCCCCGTTCATCTCAACGCTCGTCTTGGTCGTGTTTCCGGTCGCTACTTAACGACGAGCGTTGTTTTCACCATCGCAGTTGCTATCGCTTTGCGTCCAGCTGGTAATGCAGTGAGATACATCAATGTTTAGCCAGGAGACGAAATGTAAACATACGTAGGTTAAAATTCTCCAGATTCCATTCGTAATTACCACATTGTTTGCTTCGTCCGAGTATATGAGTGGATGACCGGCTAAGAGAGGAAGAGTGTTTAAAACGGTTCGGCAAATCAAGGTGGAGTCAAGGTGGACCAACGTCCTGTACCAGAACCGAAAGACCTAGAAATATAGTCCAGCAAATGGCTAACGGAGGTATAGGAGCCTCTTAGGTGGGTACATCTACTCACTAGATGGCCTAACAGGCCTCAAGTACCTAATAATTTGCACTGAATGTTTTCTTTCATTTATTTTTCTATTGTAAAAAAGGTACAAGTGTGTCCTGTTAACTTTATATAAATAAATAAATAAATAAAATTGCAAACACAGCATTATTGTCCTGTTGCTTTCCCATAATTTCTACGAGCCACCGACAGCGGACGATCGATCTCGTGTCGGTAAACGACCCTCTAGCGTTCAAATTGTCAGTGGCCAATCGAAAAGAACATGTGCAAGACGTCGTTTCAGATCGACCTGATCGCGAAAATCTTCCTCTCTGTATCGACGACATAATCGAAGAGCTCTTGTCAGCGTCGACCACATCCGGCTATCCGAAGCAATTCCCTCTGGATTGGCGACATTGGACGTCCTGGCTTCGAAACTGCAGGCACTGTGGCTAAAATTAGGGATCGATAAGATGTAATTGAATTGCCTTGTTTCTCATATTTATATCATATATGAGGTCACATCTATATCTATTAGATTATTAAAATCGTAATTATTTTAGCCCTTACATTCATCATAATCTTAAAATTCTGTTCCGCACATAGTCTCGATTTTTCTCTTTCTCTCTGTTTGTTCGCTTTTCATGGCCAAAATATAATGAGCAAAAATAGCGTAAAGATAAATAAATAACAGTAATTTCTCTAATTTTTCTCTTCTAATAAGTCTGGAAAATAGAATTCCAAAGAAAAATCGGAGACAAAATCAATGATGACGTACAACAGCGTATTTAGAGCGGTATTTGTCCGAAGCACGCTGGTTCATCTTATATTAAGGTTCTCTAAAACCCTAATCTCCAGGCCTTAAGCCAATAACCGCGCCTTTAAAACACTACGTTTATTTCAAATCTTCATCTCTAGGTACAGGCATAAAGTGAGGAACGGTAAACAAATGAGGACGGATGAGGTTCTCTTTCAATCGTCAAGGCTGCCAATCGTTTATCACAGCTATCGAACGAGAGATATATCGTTGAGACGCTCTCAGAACGTTTATCTTGCCCTTTCGTGATAGCGAGTCCGATACGATAACGTTATCTACGCTACTCGAGCTCGAGACAAACGTTGTCCCCCAAGTGGAGTTGAAAGCCATCACAAACTTATTACGTTTCAACGATGACAGCCGAAAATCTTCATACAAAAAAATAAATTTCAGATGTGAATCCAAATCCATGAAACGAACCCATAGGGTCATGAGCATGTGTGAGTGTGTTTCATGACAATAAAATTAATGTTGCCCTCCGAAAATCAAAATTTCCACAATAAAGGCTCCACATAGAGCATTCTGAACAATTTTTATTCCGTTTCTGTCTGTCGGTCTGATTGAGGTAAATTCCTCATCCTGGAAAGCTTGGTTTAGGTACCTACCTACATATTTGTCCGCTTTTCCATTAAATTCTCAGGTTGTCCGCGCTAGCTCCTAAACGGTCTCTATGAATTTCCCTAAGTACCGATTTCTTACAAACCTAACAATCCGAGTTCCCTCGAATTTTGTGGGTAGTTGGGGATTGGCACCAAGATGTTGAAATGAAATGAAATTTATTCCTTCTCGTACAAAACACACTTAGTACAATACAAAACAAAAGGGTGGGTAAATATTACTTAAATATCAAAAATAAATATAGTTTGTATTATAAGTAGGTGCATATTGTTATAGAAGGACAATGTAGGCCTATAAGCATAGCTTGTGTTGGCCTATTTGAGTCGAGCTTCTACCTTCATTATATTAAGTAGGTACCAAGTTAAATTATTTAATTTTTCAAGTTCATTCATTTTACTCTTCTTAATTTAGATGCATTTTGAATTATTTTCTTCAGGATTCTGTCATAATTATTCCTTCAAGATCTACCTGAATTGCCTATTTCCTTGTGTCTGTGGTGGATCAATTTAGTTCATACATGGGATATCGCCCTTTCACGGATGTTGAGATTAGCTCAACTTATTGGATTATACCATGATTATCCCAATTGAACCAGTACCTATAGTCACTATGCATGCTCAAACTTGATTATCACCATACAACACAAGATACCTGTTGTCACAGGTAAAATTCCGAAACTATTTGACCACTTTTGATGAAATTAGCCCACAGCTGGTCCCCTGTGAATATAATCGCGGTAATTTATCGAAATGCCCATTTTTCACTTTTAGCCCTATTTTGCTGAAATTGGGAAGGTGTTTGGAGTTGGCCTATGAAGTACATCCGAGCAGATCAGTAATAGCCACTGCCCTCCGTAACAGTCACATCTTCGAAACTGTTCGTCCAATTTTTATTAAATTTTCAGTACTTGAACAGAATAGTCCCTAGATGGCCCCTTTTGAATTTTGTCGACGTCTGACCGATGGAATCCACTGCGCATGCACAAATATTTTTGTTCAACTTTGACGTCGTTCTAATGATGAACTATAGGTCTTTGTGATGTAAACCCATTTGCTGGGCTCCCTTTGTAATAAGGGAGTTTTGGGTGCCTAACAAGGGGTCTGAGTCTGAAGGAAACCAGGACCATGTATTGAAAAGTATTACGAACACAAAGTTGAGTATCTATACCTTAAGGGGCTAAGGAACCGATGAAATTAGTTTTTTCCATTTTTCTCAGCCATTTTCTGACCAATTGTGATGCGGTTTTCGGCATTCTTCTTGTTATCCAATTCCCTAGGGAAATCAGCTAGGTATAATTTCAATTTCGTAGTTTTGAATTTTTTACGTCCTTCATCATCCCCCTGGAAAATGATAAAATAGGAAGAATGCCGCCAACCGCATCAAAATCCGTTGAAAATTGGCTGAGAAAAATGCTAAAAACTGTGCAACGCTAAAATGGTTAGGAGAGGGGGAGGGGGAGGTTAACCGATTTCAAAAGTTATCGGTCCTAAGTAGTAATGATGCTATAGTAATAGTTCCTAAAAAACTCTTCTGGAGCCGAGATTTAAGCATTTTTGGGGAAATTTCGGGATGGACCCCTTAGTAGGTAAATTATTTGATGATTTTTTTTGTTTAATAAATTTTTATTTACCAAAATGTCAAAAATAATACATGAATCCTTGAATTTACATAATAAAACCCCCGCTCGTACAGCGGGTGGGGAGACACTTCAGCTCATGTAAAGGCTAAGGTATTGAAGCAATATCATCTTGAAGTATATTGATGAGGAAGAAGCCAAGAAGGGTTATTGATACTAAAAAATTGAAAACAGGTCCTCAGGTCTTTCTTATCATACGTATTGATCGACCCACTAGACTTTGTCGGTGACCTCAAATATCGGGAATAGGAAAGAGCGTCCTCAAAGTGAAGGCTTTAGTTAAGAGGGAAGTGCCGAATGCAAAGGTCGTGTTTGCATATTATGCAAATAAAGTGTCTCAGCTACATAGCCATGTAAAAGCTCCGCATCCTCTGGTCTGATGTCCAATGTGATCTATCATACACTGTGTGAGTGTGGTGGGTATACATTGTCGACAAACATAAAGCAGTATAAATAAGACTCCCAAACAGGACTGCCGTGGTGTATCGCATCGGAAAAGGGTTCTCAGTTGGATCATGCAAATAACAGATAGTCATGATCATGAGTTTGATTACTATAGCTTGACTGTGCTTGTTCGTGAGAAGTTTCCCTATTCTAGATGATGTGCTTCATACATATAAGGCTGTGTAGTTTGAGTTTTGTTATCATTGTTGTTCTAAGTTTTAAAGCCACAAAGCCTGTTCCTGCCAAGATTTTCTAATATTTTCAACGTTTTTGACAGTTTATTAGGTTTCAAATTTATATTGTTTGACTGCCTGATGTTCATTTCGCATTAAAAAGTAGAGATAAGTTAATACTTGTGACAACATTTTTAAGTTTCTGACTGTGATAATACGTAGGTACTACCTAGTACTACCTTCTTGATTGATATACCCTCACTAATCTCAATGTTTTATTGTTTTGTTGTTTTTTGTTTTATCGGAATTTATTGATGCTATTATGCTTGAAATGTTTTTGATGTTCTAGTTTTGGATTTGTTTTTTGTTTTAAATTCTGATAGGGATGTGCGATCTTCAGTCTCCCAGTAAATAGCAGCCATCAAGTATGTTTTACCTACTTAGAATTAGAGGGTAGGTTTAGTAATATGGATCTGTTAATATGGATGGATTTAGTAATATGGATCTGTTAACGCTGAGGTGCCTCAGACAGGTCTTTTTTCTGTTTCTAGGCCGTGAAGATGGGAATATATTGACCGAAAGCTAGGCAGTAAAGGTGGATGTGCTCAGTGTTGACCGTATTCCCGATATTTGACGCCTCCAACAAGATATTTCTTATAAAAATCTGATTCGTCAGAATCCATTCGAATATCGAGAGTATCACAATCGATTGTCCTTGTTCTATCCGTATATTTGCCATCATGGAATGAAATAGTGAGTACTACGATTCCTCCTCTGACGAGATCTCTCCTCCCCAGGATCACCCTTGCAACTCTCTGAGTGGTTTATTATGTTCCAAGCTCGCAACAACCTCTGTTTCCGCGGATGACTAATGCACTCAGCATTTGCTGTCACCCAACTACCTGCTTCATCAAATGCACTTCAACAAAGTCTACCACTCCCTGTGCTCAGGGCTCATCCTCGACCCGAGCAGACATTTTCAATTCGTTTCCACAGCTGGTTTCCGATTCCGCCATTTGAGCCCTCTTTTTCCCTTGTTGGGTGCAACGGCATGGCAACGAACTGCTATAATAACGGGGTGCATATTGAATCGCTTTTAGTGCAGAGCAGAATAAGTCTAACTGGTTCCATTATGGTCCATTCCTTCCGCGTATTAGCTAGAACAAGAAGTTCACGATCGTGTTGATATTTTTCTAAACTGGCAAACATCAAGATCGGAGACCGTCACCAGACTACCCTCCAAGTTTGAGTGGAATCGGGCAATTAGATTGCGAGAAATTTATGTTAGAAGGATTTTATGTTTGCGCATGCGCATCAGACATGTTATTGATCCGACAGGGCAGAGAACTGTTAAAGTCATGCGTGTGTCAAGTATTTGCGGACACACACAAATTTCAAATTAAAAAAAATTCTTCATTAACAGAAATATTCACACACAGGGACAAACAGACAGACATGGAACCCAAAAAATTCGTTCAGGAAGGTCGAAACATGAATACCTATTTGATTTTTGATATTTGATATTTGATTTGAATATTTGATTTGGAAACAAAATAAATTGAATTGAAGAAAAACGAAGCTTGATAGAAGCAAACCTGTCGTACCCAGCAGTCTACCTTTCAAATTCGAAAGGGATCGGACCACTAAATCTTGCAAACACTACAAATTCATGAGCGATGTGGTTTAAAATTTTTCGTGAGTGTATCACGTAATCCTACCAACTTCAACGGTGGGGGAAAAAAAACAAAAACATTTTGTGTCAGGCGACAATAATTGCCCACAACTACCTACCAGTTCCTTTCTATCTTTTTTTTTTTTTTTTTTGTTAATTTTTAATTTTTTGTTGTTGCTATTATTAGACGTACTTCAACCTGATCCTGAAATCAATGTCTGTGACTTCAACTCTATCATCGGGGAACTTCAAGATCATCATAAGAAAATAGTGAAATTAACGCATATAAGCTTTGAAGTTAAGTGCTAAATTGTAGCAAATTGTTAAACGTTCCTTAAAGAGATCTTTTTTAAGTTAGAAAAAATAATAAAAACAAACGAAAACCAAAGAAAGAGTACTAATTTCCGAAGTTAGAAAGGAAATGGAAAGGTATATTTTGCATTCAAGCGAGGTTTTAGGGTTGGCTGTTGGGGAGGTTTGGAGGCCAACAGCCATTCCATTTCCTTGAAAATCCAAATGGTTCAGGATTCATAGCTTTCCTTCTTCCATCCCTCAGGAAACGTTACGTAGAAACTTCATCAGATATTTTGTTACAATTGCATAACATGAATATTTTGGGTAGTGAGTACCTTTACCTCTCAAACCATCTTAGTTATATATGGAGCTAATAAACCCGAGAAAATCAAGAGAGCTTGCACTGTGTAGATCAATGACTCAAAGTAAAAAAACCATTAAACATCAATCCCTTTTGAAAATATATTAGTGGGGTGTATAGATCAGTGCTCTCCAAAAAAAGTGAAGACAAAAAATTAAGCCCAGGGGTGAATTCGAACGCTCGACCTTACTGATAAAAGTTGATAACACCAGGAGGACCACCTTCTACCCTTTTCTGCTAATTTGTGGGACTAATAAAATTTTTAAAACCATTCACGATCGTGTTTACGATTTTTCTTCCATTCAATCCTCACGGGGAGCTGCAGGTGATCTCAATCGCTCCCGAAAATCAGAATTTATTTGCAATTGAAGATAAACTCAGGAGTTGTAATGAAAGTTGTCGAGCTTTGAAAATTACAATCCCTATTTTCCACCCCTTGGATGTGACTGAAACAACTTTTTCGTGCACAACTTGACCCGAAGTGGGTTTATAGTTTTTTACATGTTAGATTCCAAGGGTTCTACTTCCAATGCAGTGTTTCCTAGTATAGGTACATAGCAGTACCGGAAGGAAATCATCTGTCTGCAGTAAATTAATTATGTGGATGTACATTATTTATGTTGTTTACGCTAGAGCTTTTAATCTCGCCTGCGGCAACATGATTTGTTGCTTACAATCCATAATAATTATTGTATGGCCGTGAGACCTATGAAGACAGGAAATATGGGGGCTCTCATCCTACAAAGCTTAGAACTCAAGTACGAAAGCGTACGCAAGTCGGGGATATACGGTGTACGGTATTTACGGTTTCATGGGCTAAAAACACCAACCCGAACCTCCTCAAGGCCTCAACCGCATGCGGAGAGCACCACCGTCCTTTTGAAGAAAGTCAGGTTTCGCCGACTCAGGACTCGCCCGGTTTTTATCTTCCGCTCGTCGCGGTTTTTATGTTGTGAAGGTGCGTTTTCTAAACCTTCTCATTGTTGTAGGAAAATATATCATACTCGAGAGTATGCGCCATGTGACATCTTGCTGTGATTTATTCCACGTCCTTGCGGTGCCGTGTGGCAGCTTATCGCCGGCTTTGGGATTCCAAGGTTGATCCCGTCATGCCCTAAATCGTTGGTTGTGTGTGTGGCGAATACGAATGGCGAAAATGATAGGGTGTTAGAGAATTCCACTATATCTGAAACTGTGAGGCTATAAAGTAAGTAGTTGGACGTTCTTTTCATGTTGGAAGCTTGAGAACAAATAGGTCAAAGAAATTTATTACAGCTGGCAACTATTCGAAGGAGGAGGAGAATAATAATAATAATAATAATAATAATAATAATAAGAATATGATTAAGAAGAAGAAGAAAATGCTACTATACCTCTTATAATGTCAAGTGAATGTCTGTCAGTTGGTTTGTGTTTCAATCACGATAAATTGGCTATCCCGATTTCCATGAGGTTTCATTGATAAATATGCAATTCGATAAATAGGTAGAATAAGAAAATAACGGGACAGGCATAACTGATAGGGCTAACTTGGGTGTTTCTGTTGAAGAATAGCGATTTCACATTACGTAGATATTTACCTACATTATAACTTTATGAACAATCAAAACATGAAATAAACCTGTCTCTCTTTTGAAATTCAGTCTGATTTTAAGGAAAACTTGTGCGTAAAGTGGGTAGCCAAAGTGTGAATATTTACGTTACTAAACTGGTTGACATTTCTCGAAGATACTGGAAAATATCAATGGTTTAATCATGGACGTATTCCATGCCACAGCTTCAATAGGCCAGAATTGTTGACCCTTGTGTGAAAATTCAATGTTTGGATAACGGGTTTTTCAATGAGAATTTTGATGTTTTAGACCTCAGAATCGGATTCAGCACCTTGAAAAACCAGAGTATCTCAATTTTCAGCTACGAAATCCGAGTAGTGCGTGACGTCATCCGTTATGCATCTCCTTCTCATGCGATTTCCTTGTGAGGCACTTCTGTTCATTTCCGACGAATCATGTTGCACGTCTTTGGAAAGCTCTCCAGTAGAACTAAAATGTTAAAGAATTTTTTTTTAAAGGACGTTCATTCTTCATTGACAATACTTGGTAGGAAGTTATTGAGTTGGTTGGTAACACGGAATGATTGGTACGCCAGCAAACATAGTTGGCGGCGGTATTTCCCACGAACGGATTAGGTATTCTGAGTTGACGAGGCAGGTAGGCACATCTGGGTAAGTATTCTAGGTAGGTAGATAAGGTCCTCCAGGTAGGCAGATAGAGTATTCTCGATGAGTCCCTCGCTTCGGTCATCGAATATAAATAGTGGGAAGGTCTCTCGAGCATACGGAATAAGAGATACGAGTATTGCACCGTCCACCCACCTCCGACAAGGTATTCTTTTGTTCACTTCGACTCTATCCAAGGCCTCAGTGCACCCAGCTGCATCATCTCTGACTCAAACATTTCATCGGTCAGACGTTGATTTAAGACGTTGATTTATTACCATAGTTTATACTGGGAGGCATTTGAAAATACCTACAGCAAAATCGCATATATTGCACTTTTTATCTGAATCGGTGTAGTAAAGCCTTGCCACCGTGATTGAAGTACTGACAGTCATAACATTTACTCGTAGATATTAAAAACTAGTAGGTATCTCTGTCTGTACAAATAATGAGCACAACAGCAATAATCATGAAATTTTTCGTTTTTCTCTCGTCTCAAGCTGCTTGATGACGATAGGAAAATGATCTGAATTTCTCTGTCTGTCTACAGGATTTTCCAATTGAATTAAACCTTTTTCCAATTGAATTAAACCTTTTATCAATGGCATTAAACCTATTTCCAATTTAATTAAACCTTTTTCCGATTTAATTAAACCTGTTTCCAATGTAATGAAACCTTTTTTGTAAGTTTGACAAATGCGTACGTGGGCATAGCGTGTGGCCATAAAGTGGGTATGCGTGTGGGCATAACGTTAATGAACGTTATGTAGTAAGTAGGTACATGTCTGTTACATAGTTTGAGCAATCCTGGGGAGTGACGGATGCCAAACTCGGTGAGGTATAGCTTTTTCTTTTAAGTTGTCTCCGTTACTCTGTGGCTTTTTCCAATGAAATTTAACATTTTTCCAACCAAATTCAACACTTTCCCAATCAAATTAAACATTTTCCCTACCAAATGTAACCCTTTCCCAATTGAATTCAACATTTTCCCAATCAAATTCAACATTTTTCCGATCAAATTGAACACTTTCCCAATCAAATTCTACTACACTCATACAATCAATTTTTTAGGGAAAGAGTTGAATTTGATGGGAAGTTGTTGAATGAGATTGGGAAAGTCTTTAATTTGATTGGGAAAATTTTGGATTTGATTAGAAAAGTGTTGAATTTGGTTGGGAAAATGTTGAATTTCTTTTGGAAAAGCTATTTATAATATCCGTCAGTTTATCCGCTTTTCACGGCCACAGGGGCCCACCTTTGGAACAGTCTAATTTCAATTAAGTATTATACGCTATTTCAAATTTCTCACGAACTGTCCTGTGCAAAGCACGGATTAACCAGTTGTTGTGGTTTAAAATACAGATAGCTGATCGGTGATGCTGCTGAAACTATCCCCGCAACTATACTTCATCACAATTAAAACATCCATATTCATCGGTTCATCGGTCCATACGGAAGACAATTGCAGGCTTTGACCTTTATAAATATAGATAAAATATTATATTGACCGGGCAGTTATGCCAACATTTCAAATTTAATTAGGTAAGTAAACTCCTTTTGAGTAGGTGAGTACGGATTCCTACAGCAAAAATACTTGTTTCAAGATGTTGGATTATGATACCGTAAGAAGAACTACTATAACCCCTCAACTAAAGAAAGAGAATCGTTTTACCATCTCAATCATTACAAAGTTTTACGACTGAAACCCATTTACCTCCTTGTCCTTCGAAGAGAAAATAATTAGATCCAGACTACTGAAAGGCTTCCAAGCCTGGTTTAAATCATGCTGTCTAATCAAGGGGTATTTTTTCTGTTGTGCTCTCTCAATAACCGCTTAGGTATAATCAAATCAACTATACCGATCCACGATCAATTGCGGAAAATAATCGCTGTACTCCAACAGCTGATTGAGGATATAAAACTGGTATACTCTTGCTGC
Source organism: Lygus lineolaris (assembly GCA_030264115.1). Lineage (NCBI taxonomy): Eukaryota > Metazoa > Arthropoda > Insecta > Hemiptera > Miridae > Lygus > Lygus lineolaris. Next base: position 3,180,316 of record JAEMON010000016.1, read on the forward strand.
TCTGAGGGAGTTCCATTCCTCACCCTGCCATTAGGTGGCAACTTGTTGGTTTGTGAACAGGCCTCCATAGGGAAGCGTGTACTACCTGAAAAAATCCCTCTTATTTCCTCGAAGTTAATGGATTTCGGTTGCATTGGAATTACATGTTGATATTCGGAATGACGGTGAAGAATGATGTGAAAACGCGAGTCCAAGACTGAGTCCAAACACGAAGTAGAAATCTCAGTTAATAACATTTTCTATCAATTCATGGTTTATTGAAGTTTCGAAGTTTGAAGAAAAGATCAAAAGTATCTACTATTTATACTCATTCGCTTCACAATTTTGCTTAGAAAATGACTGCGAAAATAAAAAAGGAATTTTGCGTTGATCCAGAACATTTTACATTTTCCTAGATCGTTTTCCTAGATTTTACATTTTCCTGTCGATTGTTTAGCAACGTGAGTTTCTCACGATGGGTAGTAAAGCCCCGAGCTGAGGAGAACAGCGTTGCCGCTTTGAAGGGTCTCAGGTAGTGAGCATCGTTGTTTCACCATTTCCAATCCATCACAACGGGGAAACGTATGGCAACGTCGCCTTCTAAATGCTATTAGAGATTAAGAAGCATCTATTGTAATTCGTATTTCGGATTGGCCGATCGATCTATTAATCCGATTGTGAATCTGGAAAATGATTTGGATTTTGCTAGCAAAACTCTATGTCATGGATACCTACCTTACCTACATTTCAAAAAATGTTCAAATTTGAGCAAAACATATTTGCACACCATGGAAGAAACTTTAAAAAAATCGAAACAATGTAAAAACCTAAGTTTGGTAATACCATTCACAAAAAGCATTGCAGAATGAAAATCAGTTCACCCGTTCCATAGAGAAAAACGGAAATTAATTTTCGTTCATTTTGAAGCGCGACGTGGTGGCAGCTTTTGGAACTAAACGCGGGACATTTGGCCTTGAATTGCGACAAGAACACTATAGCTATAAACTACGTATTCGTAGATGATTATGTATACTCGTAACGTTTAAAAATCTAAACGTTATACTCGTACTGCACTAAACGGTTAATTTTAGACTTGTAATAAACCTCGTAGATATGTACGTTTAGTCAAGATTTAGCTAAAGGAAAAGCTGTGAAATCATATTTATATTTGTGACAGCTTCGCTATTGCGATATATTGTCGACGTTTCAAGTCCGCCTGATGGACCCATCTTCAGGGCAAAGGAGCTTCTACCGGGATTGGACACCATCTAGGACCATTCCAATAATTATATACATAGTAACTACTGCCTGCTTACCTTTGAACATTTAAACGTTCATAATTTTCAATTAGATCGGCAGATCAATTTCTCTTCTGAAATGGATAGGTAAGTAACTGACTCTTCTCACTTGTCTGACTGCACTCCCTACTAGGTGAATTTGTCCTGAAGACGGGTCCAGGCGGACCTGTTATACGTCGACGATACAATGCTACCACTACATAGTCTGTTCTTTCTTTGCAGACTCTCATCCACACAAAAGAATCACCATGCAGCTCAACAATAGTAATGAGCCTGTCTCCCATCATAATTATTGACGCATGTTCTCTGCCAGGGTTAGTTCTTAGTTATTAGTTCTATCTACCTTCCTCCTTCAAATTTGGTATCGATTTTCTAACAGCTTGCCAGTTGAAGGTGTCACTGACCATAAAATCCGTTTGGGGCTCAAATTTCACCTCCTACTTTGGAGTTCAATCATGCGAGGCTTTCTAGGTTCCATATGGCCCATTGTGGTCCGAAATGGTATTGTAGCGCTAAAGAACTATTTGAAAGGCTATTCTGATAGAAAATGTCACTCTGATTCCGAATATACCATGTGTTCCTATGTTTAATATGTCTGATGTGTCCATGTTTTTGAAGCGGTTTTTTACCCTAAATTTTCAATATTTGACTCCGTAGTCGATAGGTAAATTAATGCTGGCCAACGAACATAGCATTTCTTCTCATAATGTAGACATTTTGCAATTTTGAATTTTTAGACAGTTCTCACGATCAGATATCGTTTGGAATGACTCATATAATATCTCCATATAAATATTTTAATATTTCTATGAAAAATGTTGAACGTCAGGATTCGATTCCAAAGGCTCTTAAACGGAATTCCATAGAAAACAATGTCTAAAATTTGTGAGTATCAAATTTTGAAGCCATTGCAATAGCTCAATTCTCATTAAAAATTAGCTAAAATGCATAGATATAATGCAATTTTATCTCGTAAATTCTTTAATATTCAGAAATAAATTGTAGTCGAATTTTAAATACTATATGGGATATCTGAAAACAGTAATTACTTCGATAGAAAATTCATAAAATTAATTGGCCAGCGTACTTGGTCCCATTTTATCCCCACATAAACAAATCATAGAGCACTTCTGAAGACGAATTTCATAAAGAGAGCGCTTACGGATGCTTGCATTCTCTTGCACTTTTTTCCGTACTTTACTGAATCCTTGCATATTGAAAACCTGATATAGGAAAATTGGTTATTTCGAGATTATACCTACCTATTTGAAATATTTTTTGTATTGCAACAATTTTGACCTGATACATATGGGGGACAACATCAGTATTGATCAAATATAATTTACCATTTCACTCATGTGGCAGTTCAACAGTTCGAAGATGAAATCGTCGAATATAAACAAATATTTGATCTCTCCTGGTCAAATGTCAGTAATACAAAAAGAAAGGATGATTTTGTTGGCCAGAATTTTCAGAGTACTCCAAGGGGTCAAATTTTGAAAATTTAGCGTCAAAAATCGCCAAAAACGTGTTTTTAGTGGTTTTTGGTGTAAATTATCATCTTCGAGTATATTCGAAATCAGCGTGGAATTTCCTATAAGAATCACCCACCAAATCGGTTAAAATTATTTTTTGAAAATTCGCTCATCAAATCGTGCTGCATGAATGGAACTTTTTTATACTGTTATGGACCACCATGGGCGCTTTCATCCCACCCCACTCGTAGGTATACGTATAGAACGCACGGATACTTGACTACTATCAGTCTAGTAAAAACTATTAGTCAAGTAGTAAACTGTTAGTCTAGTATCCTTTGGGTAACGTACAATGAACGTATGAATAAGACGAGTAACGATGTTGTAGGACGAGGCGTAGAGCTGAATGTTGAGCTGGGGATGAGGTCCAGGTGCGTGATGGTTTGCGTGATTGACTTATCTCACCGGAGCCTTCAGATGCAAAGACCCCTTCTTTTGGAACCAGCACGCGAACCCACCCACCGATCGTAGCTACTTCTCTTCCTTGACACAGGGAGTTCTTCAACGCATGATGTCATAATAAACGTAGGTACGAAGAAGACTTACCGGTGCACAGTGGCCCTAAATGCGATTTTGGTTGATATACTTTTTTGAGAGCAATGCGAAGAATAGAATATACCTAACCCATAATTATGTTGTGAACCCCAAATAACTCCTTAGTCCTTAATCAATTTTTCACGAAAAAACCTTCAAAACCACAACATAATTTCCTAATTGAATCGCTTTTTGTTCAACATAAATTAAGATAATCACGTTCTCCGTCGACAGAGATCACCAATTTTATCGAAATTCCCTGGAAATTAAGGGATATATATAATATACATATTTATGTTTATTTATACTCTGAGGGTAGTTGGGGGCTGACTCAAAACCTATGCATTCCATCACAATTGGATCAGTAAAACCTACTGCGAATGCGCAATTTTGATATGTGTTTCATGGCCATAACTCCGGAACTACTCGACTAATTAAGGTGGAATTTTCAGAGATTGTACGGGGTAGCCCCTAGACAGT
>JAEMON010000016.1:3201791-3215026 GCA_030264115.1 Lygus lineolaris
TTGACAATATCAATATGTCCTCCCTTGAAACCTAAAGCTGGGGATCAAGTGGGTCTTTGATAGTTTGGCATAATTACAGACAGATAAAAGCTTTGATGAGGAGGAGGTCAAGGGGACGTCTCAACATATCCAACCATTTTTACGTCTGTTCATATTGAAGAAGACTTAATAGAACTTTTCAACGTCATTTTCTCTATACATGGTACAGAAAAACAGCATACTCATATCCTGCCCATAAGTGAGATACCAGGCAGGCAGAATAAAATACCATCACTGAGCCGCCATTTCCATCTTAGGACTCATAGTAATTTTTTTCACTTCCATTTTTGTGTCTTCATGAGAGGGATTTCAAAGCATTAAATCCCTTTTTTTCTGCGGTGATACTTATTCTCTTTTATACCTTTTCAGTTTATATTTCCTCAGCCCGAGGCGCCAGTGGGATAAGTGCGGCGGCATCCATTGAGGTTGAGTCTATAAGAGAGAGCAAATGCTGGATAAGTATCCCTTAGAAAGAATTTGTCCTTGACGGATTTTTCCGCTATAAAGCACGATGCATTTACCCCACTATTTTTACTTACTTCCTACCTACTCCATACCTACATTTCTTACATGAAATCACTCTCCATATGGACATGGGAGTATAGATGCTTGTGGCCAGGGCCTGTAACTGATAGTAGCTGCCAAATAGGAACAACCCGTCTCCTTATGATAATAATAACAATTTTAATTCATAATGAATATCAGGAAGTTATATAAAAATATGTGATCCAATACCATTCCTCACTAGTAACACTCTATCAATATAACTCCTAAATGATCAGAGTGCCTGAAGTCAAATAATATGTACGTTAAAGATTTTGCGAATTATTTGATGTATTTTGTTCAATTTTCAGGGAACATCCCAAATGATAAAAACGTCTGCCAAGTTGGGTGGGCAGTATAGATTCCTCACTTTTGTAACATGAAGGTATAGAATCAGTTAGTGAAAATTTCACCGAAATTGGTAGAGTACCTAGTTCCGGAGTTATGGCTATGGAAACAGATTTAAAGTTTGCGCGTGCGCAGTAGCTATTAACGATCCTATCGGGGCGGAATTCCGTGTAAAAAGGACGCCTGTGACGTAGTAAATTTTAGGCGCTGAGGTTCCCCCCAGACAGGGTACGACGTCGCAAGTTCTAAATGAATGAATGAGTTTATTATCATCATACAGAATCCATAGCGCATGTGCAGATAATTATGCAATACCAGTTATTAGTTGCTGTTTTCCTAGTTTAGGCCCCAACGACCGTGCTGGAAAGTGTAAAATTGTGGCCCAGCACGGAGTTGTTCGATAGTAGGTAACTTCTTCTAATTTAATAGATCACATTTCTCTTAAATGATAAATTTACACTTCTACATTAGACTTCTTACAATATTCACTATAAAATATTTCATGGGTATTCCATCTTACATTCTCTGAAATATATCAGATAATAAAACGTGACATCACATAAATATAAGACCTTTCAAACAGCAAAATATCCAAAGGTTTATTCACTATGAATTCTGCTATATCTTTCGTTAATTTATGTTTATTTTTTGTGTTTAACAAGGAATTTATTTCATCAAAATCTTTATTTATCATTTGCATACCTCTGTACTTGGTGGTCATCTGTGCGTATATATGGTGGACTTTAAATTGATACATAAATACAAGACCTGTTTTCGCTCATAAGATACCCCTCATGTTGCACCTTTTTGGAAAGCTCCGACTGAGATCATTTAAGTGAACATGTAAAAAATAACCGTGCGCAATGGAAAAGGTTTAATTAGGTGGAAAGGTTTTCCTGTTGAAGTTCTTGTGACTTTCATTCGGAGTTTACTTGATCAACATGTTTTTCCTAGGATGATGAAAAATGTTGAACCGCACTACGCACGGGTAATTTGGCTAGTTGTGAGATAATATGGACGGAGTTATTCAAATAACAGGTAAGATAAGCGACAAAAGTTGATTTTCGGGAAAACGCGAAAAATGTTTTCAGAAGTGGGGAAGCTGCATGTACAGGGCGTTGTATTAAGTCTAGAGAAGTAAAACTTGGTACCCGAAGGTTTTTTGATGCGCCCTACAAGGTTCTTGGGTCTAGAAACCCTTAAAATGAGCCCTTTTACGCTTTTTGAAGTTAACTGGAAATGAAAAAAAAGGATGGACGATAATTATACAAGCAATATAATCAGATAAACGCCATTATTTTGTCTATGTTAACTGGGTTTATGTGTCGCTTACCTGGTTATTGCTATGCCAGAGTGGGGTGTTTTGGCGTTTAACTGATTTCTAAATCTAAACTCCTGGTGGTAAACCAGGGAATTGCAAAAGTGAAGTGGTGGGTAACTGTTAATAATTATTGAGTTTCTATTGTGGTTACCTGTGAATTGGAAAACTAATTGGACTAATTTGGCGTTTAGCTGTTTTTTGCAAAAAAACTAGGGCTCAGTAACGGAGATGCCGGTTAAAGCAACTGACCGACATAGTTGACATAGAAACATGAAACCACTCCAGTCTTTTAGATATTGACGGGCTGAATCCAACCATACATACCAATAACTCAAAATTGAGATTTTGGCGCTTACCTGCTACTTGAATAACTCAGTCCATATTCAAAATCATAGAAATGGAAGAACAAGCGTTTGATCGTATTGTAATTTGTTTCCATAATTATCAGAACATTTTTAACACCCTCAATAAGTCAATTTTAGCGAATTTTTGAGGAAAATGAAGCTATTTCAATGGCTTCAAAAGTTAAATGATGCCAATCGTTGAACATGGAAATCCGTTTCAGACCATTCTAAAACGATTCGATATTTATATATTTATATATGTGTCACTATATAAATATATCAAAAGAAAGGACGAGTTCGTTGCCCAACATTTTTGGAGTACCTACTCCAAGGGTTCAAATTTTGAAAATTTAGAGTCAAAAATCGGTAAAAAAAAAAAAAGAAATCCGTTTTAGCGAATTTTCGAAGAAAATGAAGTTATTGCAATGGCTTCAGAATTTAAATTATGCAAATTTTTGAAAATGTTCATAATGGAAATCCGTTTCGGACCATTCTAAAACGATTCGATATTTATATATTTGTCACTCCAGACGATATCTGACCGAGGAATCGAGAATGTCAATAATATTAAAATAAAGGATGAGATCGCTGGTCAGAATTTTTGGAGTACTCCAAGGGTTCAAATTTTTGAAATTCAGAGTCAAAATCGCTTAAAAAACGTTTTCTGAGGTTTATCGTGTAAATTACCATCTTAAACATAGGAACATAATGGTATATTCGGAAATAGCAGAAATTTCTAATAAGAATTCGCTCATCAACTCATGCTGCATGAATGGAACTTTTTTCTTGATTTACAAACTGAGCGCTGATGCATGCAACTCTCAGACCACAACTCATTCAAATTCAGTACCTATACATAAATACAAAATAGGCCTTGCAGACCTTTCGTTATCAACGGCAAGGTATGACATACATTGTTGAATAAAAAATCGCCCTTCAATCTCCATCTTATTATGCGCCAGGAAACCGTGTTGTGTAAAGGTACCAAAACGAAACTGTAAATTTTTGTGGTTCACACGAAAGGTTGCAAAGGCCCTTGGAAACGGTTAGGCCGCCAATAAAGGTTCAATCTCGAATATTTTAGCTCATGTGAACCTCCAACACGAGGTAGAACGATTTCTCCAAATAATTTATACGCATACCGATTAGATGCGTAATATCGAACGCGGAGTTTCCCACGATTTCAATCAATTTATTATGCAACTTTTTTTTTTTTCTTCCTTTTTATTGTCGGGGATCCCGATGATTTCGGAGGTACTTGATAATTCCGTAGGTGCCTCAGAAACCCTTTCGAGGGCTCATTTCAATGGGGGTCTAAAAACCTTTGAAAGGGCCTTCACTTCCCCTTCACTTTCGACTGTTTGTTGACCCAAGGGCGTTTGTCAAGACGCCGCGACCCCTCCTCGATTAACATCTGATTTCTAATTGTTATTCTTATTTTTTCGCTGACCGCATTTTCTTCCTATTAATAATGCAGTACGCTGATGTAAACTCTTTTTTAATTATTCATCGCTACAAGGTCGTCCCACGGGAACGGGTAGAAATTGTCCTTTCAGCTATTTGGTTTGCGAAAGGGTGGTATTTCTCCCTTTGTCGTTCAACCTGAATGGTAATACGATTGACAAGTAGTTAGTATGAATAGGATAAAGCCTTGGCACCGGTAACATACCGTAGATACCGAACGTTATCTACATCATGCACAAGATTATGCGCCCATATTTATATGACGGTAAATAGGGATATACATAATACATATAGGTACCTTATTCTACGTCCCTGAATCCAAGTTTGGTAGTCCGTTTTCAATAATGCTCAGGTCACTCATCTGTTGAGGCCTTGAACATAGTTTTTGTATGTTTGTATTTTTATACAAATATTCATGTTTATATATTTTATAAACATACAATATTTTGTATGTTTGTTTGTGTTTTGTATGTTTCTTCTTTCAGCAACCGAATAAGCTCAACAGAGTATACCTACCAGTATATAGGTAAGTACTTTGGTGTATAAATGCAGTTGTATTACAGAAATCCTGTTTGTAACACTAGTGCCTCATTGGGCCATTTCAAGGAAGTTATTGATTTATTTAAAAATATGAAACCAGACATCCAGAGTCGTCTTCCAGGAACTTTTTGTGCACTCAAAATAGTTGTTTCCAAGTGAATGAAATATGTTGATGCATTTTCAGGGATTGTTTTACTCAGGCATCAATCGGTTCCCAATGGAGATGTAGATCATAATAATTTGCAATGATCAAATCAAAATGATGAGGACAACATTCCCGTTAGTTGAGATGAATTTCAACACGATGGTGAACTTTTTGTTCATGTAATTTAGTACGAGAAAGCTGCGTGCCACAGCCACTTGACAGATTATTTTGTCCGTCTTGGAAACGATAAAATCGCAATTTGTCCTAATGAAGCTCTCCAAAAGGTTGCCTCATAACTATTAGGTTGCCTTATAACTACTTACCTATAATTATACGTATCTATGTATTTTTCTCTAACGAGACTATCCTTTATAAAAATTTCAGTTGTACGTTAATAATGTTTTGTTTAATCGTTTATACCTTAATAATTATTCTTATTGTTTAGTATGAATTTTGATACCGTGAGAATCATATCAAGAACAAACTTAGATTCGAGGTCACCAGCGGACACCATCATATATGAAAATACACTCATCAACTCGTCATAATCTAAATAATTGGAGCAGCAAGTGGAGATGAAAACTCTTGTTATTTTTGTCATTAAGAATTACAACTAACTGTATTCAAGAGTTTCTTTGTTGTATTTGTTAAGCTTGTTTGTATTAAATCTTGTCTTTGTTCCATTTTTTATTTATTTATTCCTCTTTAACTTTCATTCCAGAAATACCACGAAAATCTCTTACATGGGAATTTGATGGCCACCGGAAAGTTTCCAATTTTCTAATGTGGCCCTTCAACCCCTGAACTGGTGACCTCTGCCCCACACCTTACAGTTCCGTGATCACATCAAACATTTCATCATCAGCGTAAACTCTTGAACTGATATAAATGTGAATGTTAGGTCGATGGGTAATAAATTATTTCTTGTTTATTCGGGAACTCTCATGATTGGCCCCCGAGATAATGAAGCTTACAATGTCTCGTGTTGTTGGTTCTGGAACAGTTTTCAGACCGGTTTCCAACTTCCGAAGATCGAGGTTGATAGGGCCGAAACGGCTTTCACATTTTTATTAATTGTTACTTTATTACGTTATATTTGAATATCTCGTCATCTCTTTTTTAAACGACTGATTATCTTTTAACGCAGCGAATTGAATTACATATTTATGACGTGCACATAATATTCCGAGATAATGATTAAGGGTTGAAATTAATTTCCATGGGAAAGAAAACCGCCTGGAGGGGTTCACCTAGTCTAAAAACTTTACATTCCCGCGGAAAGTAACTTAATACTTGTCATAGTCACATCCTGTGGCGCGGACGGGATGTGTTGGACTTATCTATAATATCAGGAGGGTAAAAAAAAAACTTCTAGTCGGGCAATATTTATAGTGTTGGTGGCTCATGGAGTAATGGCTCAATTTCCTTTTAGCATCCTGTCGGTATCAGGCGAGGCGTGAAGAGCTGTGGGCACCCGAATGGCCGGGAATGAATCCGGAGGGCGTTCGTCAAACTGATCGGGATCTTTCGGACTGACATCGTGTAGGTTGTGGGACTCCCTGCCCTGTCCCGAGTGATGAGTGATTTTGAGACTTAATATATTTTTGTCATTTTTTTGCTTTCTTAAAAAAAAAAAAACAGTACGAGGGCACTTAAAAAGTTTGGAGCTTGTGCGCTGAGCCTGTCTCGTACTATCCTTTGAAGCCTCCCAGTGCTGACCCACACGGCAAATAGACGTCTATAGACGTGTCCATCTACGCCCACTGCTCTAATAGATGTCTATTAGATGCATACATTACATAGAGGCAACCCAAATATGTTCGTCGAGAGTGGAAAGAAACAACCTAATAACGCTTGTACTAACCAAATCACTCGCGACGAAGTTGTGGAAACCCATTTCAATAAAAAGAAACCGGAGTTAATGAAAAAACGTTGTATATTTCCACGAAAATAATGAGTTACAAAGCTAAATCGATGTTGACGGTTAGGCCATCATCAGTGAGAAACAAGAACTTGTTTGTTCATGTTGTTGAACTTGTTGTTCTTGTTTGTTACTGATGATGGCGTAACCGTCGAAATCGATTTAACTTTGTAACTCATTATTTTCGTGGAAATAGACATCGTTTTTTCATTAACTCCGGTTTCTTTTAGCGAATTTTCGAAGAAACTGCTATTGCAATGGCTTCAAAATTTTTGTAATGCAAATTTTTGAAAATTTTCTTCATGGAAATCCGTTTCAGACCATTCCAAAACGATTCCTGAATTTCAACACGTTTTCATTATAAAGGTATATATAAATTTACATATTATATGTGTCATTCCAGACGATATCTGCCTGAGGGATCGAGATGAAAAATCAAAAAAAAATTTAAAATGTCAATAATATGAAAAGAAAGGATGTGTTCGTTAGCCAGAATTTTCGGAGTACTCAAAGGGTTAAAATGTTGAAAAGTTAGAGTCCAAAATCGATTAAAAAAACTTGTTTTTTGAGATTTTTGGTGTAAATTGCTATCTCAAACATGGGAACATGGTATATTAGGAATCAGCGTAACATTTTCTTTGGGAATCACCCAACAAATCGGTTGGAATGATTCTTCGAAAATTCGCTCATCAACTCATGCTGCATGAATGGAACTTTTTTGACTTCTACTCAATGAAGTCGATGAAGGTATTGCTTGCTGAACTGATGTTGTCGATTGGAACCTATATTTGATTGTGTAGGTATCTTTTCCCTTCACACACTCGTCCATCTATCTAATCGGTACCTAAGACTTAAATAGGTGAGAACATACAAACCTATCAAAAATCCCCACCCGTAAGCCGAAAGTCAGTTGCTTGATGAGCGATGAAAAACGTGATAGAACAGAGCGTATACCGGAAAAGGGGGAAGCCTGTCTTCTCGGGAGAGGGTTCGGAAAAAAATACGGAAGGTACCTCTCTTGCCTTGTTTAGAATGACAATACCTCCCAGTCTTTCCTGCCTAGAAATTGAACGGCAAGGGGAACTTAGACAAAAGGACACCCCAGTACCTTACCGCTGAATTTGCATAGAGCTGCCCCATGAAAAGAAGGGGTAACCCCACTCGGCTCAAGGGGTTTGAGTCCTGCGGTGTTTTTGTTCGGCAGTTTTTCGTTGTTTTTACGAGGGAACGATTTGTTGTGAGACGCCCCTACAAATAGAAGGCCCTGTTGGGAGCGGGCGAATTTCGTCAGTCATTATTAACGAGTAGTAATATTGCTGTGAAGTTTATTTTGTTCGCTTTGAAGATTCAATTCCGTTATGGTGGAACCCTTCAAAAAAGGGATAGACCACAAAACGTGCATATACTTGATTACAACCTGGTTGGTTGGTAGAGGCGTACGATCATCATGAAACAATAATGCAGAGTATAGAAATATTTAAGAGTCAAAGAATCAATATTTCTATGTACGTACCTACCATGTTTCGCTTTCATGGATACAAATTGATGGATTTCATGGATGTCTATAAATTATTTTTTTTTCTTTTTTTTTTTAAACCACCACAAATGTATTTATTATACGAAGCACTTTCCAGGAATTTTCCAATAAAATCTGGCCGGCTGGAAGGAAACAGGATAGAGGTGGTTTTGATTTCCAAAAATCCAGAGCCTAATCTTCCATCTGAGGAACTCAGATAATACATTATGTGCCTATAAATTAATTTTTTTTTTTTTTTTTTGAAAATTTTATTGCACCAAATTTACCAGGGTCTGGTGCGATCCATGTGTCACATCTTCAGCTATGACAAACAAATGAAACTCAGTATAAATTAATGATGTATGACAATGTAACTTGAAATGTTTCTGTCTTCCAATTTATTTAATTAGAGTTTTCAGGTCGCTACTGGGTAAAACCTTTATCAGGATACAAACTAAATTACTCGCAATGAAGTTAGAGAAACCCATTTCAATAAAAAAAGAACCAAAGTTAATAAAAACGTTCTCCATTTCCACAAAAATAACGAGTTACAAAGTTGAATCGATTTTGACGGTGAGGTCATCATCAGTAGGTAACTAACGAGAGCAGTTCTTGTCAACCTATACCTAATAATTACTGTTGATGACTGAACTTTGGAAATCGATTTAGGTTTAACTCATTTTTTATTGGAAATCTGCAAAGTTTCGAAATGGGTATGTCTATGGGTCATGTGTTTTTTTAATTCAACCCAATTTTCATATCAAAAACTGTAACGCGAGACCGATAAACAAATTCGGTAACTAGACTGCAAGAATGAAATCAGAAATCATTAGAAATACGGTTATTTAAAGTACAATAAACAGGTCCAATAAACAGGTACAATAGTCATCAGGTGTGTTTTGTTTACATCAGACAATTTTTTTTTTTTTTTCATAGGACAAACAAAATTTTCCCATTACCTACCTATCTTCCAATCGTACACCAACACCATCGAAAATAAATATGACCCCCACCCCATATACACATCCATGTCACGAGGTATCTGCTTGTAGAGTAGATATTTTCTGTATAGACCGCCCATCTACAATGTTTTGGTTCTAAATTTTCATTTATGAACTCCGGTTCCTTTTTATCTTTCTATCTAACCTAATAGAGTTTAATGTTACCCCGATCAGCTTTCCTTGGTTACTGAAACTACCTGATATTTATGTAGGTAGGTAGGTACCTAGTTCCGGATATTGCTTTTCGGGTATTTACTTGGTATATACTCATTGGACAAATACAATGCCAGTGTGACATGGCCGAGTGTTGGATATACTACCACCAGAACTTGCTGTAGGTAGACTATTCGCGGTTTCACCTAACCTTTCCCAGAAATTCTATAACATACTTAGAACATACTCCATTTGGAAGAGATGGAAGCTAAGTCCAACCTGTTGCGACAGACTTTGTAAAGTCGGATAAGTACCTAATTATAAGTAATTTTTATTTATGGTGATATTTGGTCGAACTAGACAACATTTAGTGCTAAGGGTCCCTATAAAAATACGTACACGGAGGTAAATTTATGTTGATGCGACGTTTCCTTAATCACTGAAATTGTCATCGGTTCGGTCTAATAGTCGTACCTACTTATAGTTATCTACATGAAATTAAGCGAGAATAGCATAATAAATGTCGATTCATCGTCTCTACGGGATCACATCCTTACCGATTCATCTACAATGTGGCAGACGTGGCAAAAAGATCCCATCCGGAAGATAAACATCTCTCGGCTTTGTTGTCGTAAAAGGGTTATTACGGGGGGATAGAAAAGGGCTCTTTCCAAACGTCTACCTGGGGAAAAAATCGACTTCCTGACTGAAGTCCCATTACTGCTCACTGCGAATCTCAATTATTAGTTCGATCTTTAATGCGTCAGTTATCTGTAATATTTTCTGTGCACAGTTGAACTTGTGAAACGACCTTGAGACTATTAGAACTGTATATTCCCAAACTGAATATTATTTGAAACACACATTTTAGTTGGGAACAAAACCTAACACATTATCATGTCTTTCTTCAAAATTGTTCGACCTTAAGAGCCTTTTTCAATGTTTACTGCATGTAAAAAAAAAGTGGGTGTACCGTGAATAGCTTCCTCACACCCTTAATATTTATGGCTGTTTACTGATATTACCTACTTAATGTGACTGAGCCAGTCCCAAATTACGAGTAAAATTTCAGCGAGATTGGGTCACATGCAGTGGCTCACGTTGTTCCTGAACTATTCTAGGTACTTATTCCTAGTGACAACGTACGAAAGTCAGTACGTCAGTCAGTCGTAAGCACCAAAAGTACTAGTAAGCCTGACTAGTTGAAATTGAAGTTGAATGGTAGGTACGTCAAGTATAGAAGGCCACCTAGCGGTTTCAATGTGAAGTCGTCGAGAGATATTAAACCTATATATAATAGACTGTTAAACGTGGAGATGATGGCAAGAACTATTCATGCACTGCCTGAAGCGTTTGAGGAGAGAGGAGAGAGGGGGCTGAAAATCAATGAAACCAAAACGGTTCATACTCATACCTCGAAAAGATCACCTCCAATCAACCGACCAAGCATATTTTGATATTTTCCACCACAATCTCCCAATGTGCAGCCAGTTCAAGTACTTAGGCCCAATAATAGTATAGTAATATTGGACGGGGTGCAATAAAAATGAAGAGTTCTTGATTTGGCACCATTTTGCTAAACAAAATGTCTCTGTTGCTAAGTAACCCCATCGCCGGGTGAAATTGCAACAAAATGTCAGAAAATTGTAACTCGCTTGGATATTGGAAAAAAATAAATAAATGAAATAAAATAAATTGGAAGCTCAAAGATGTGAAGAATATGGGTAAAATATCAAATAGGCATTGAGAAGTTCAGTGAAAAACGTAAAAATTGATGCGAACCATCCCCCGTTTATGGATTCTTGAGGTTTTTTTTGTAAGCAGGGTTTTGGAGCTGCAGGGTTGTGGTAACCCACGGAACTTGGAGGTCACGTGGAGGTAGTTAACAAATCGTTGACAGTCAGGGTACGTGGAATGTAGTTATATCAGAGCAGAGTCAAGAGTCAAGATGGAACTAGAAAACTAAAATTTCACTGTAATTTAAATTCCACGTTCAAATGTTCGGCTTGAACGTTTTCGAATATCTTCGAACTGAACTTTTTAGTTAAAACAAACCTTAGAAATAGCAGAAGGTTTCCCTGTATTCGGGTTACCCCTTCTCCTCCACGGGTTGAGAATATTCAAGTTGAGTGCTACTTGCTCTGGCAGTTGGAAAGTATCAGAATTCTTATCAGCAGTGTAAGTTACCTCCAGACCAGTTGGAACAGACAGAAAATATTCGTGTTGAATGCTAAAATATTCTGATATTACCGCCTCTAGTTGTAACAGACCTTTTACAAGTATATTCTTTATGACAGTTTTTGTGTTTTTGAGTTTCCTCCGCAATTTTGATTATGTTGTGGTGCTCTTGATCGGTATACATTCAAATCACACACGAGCGATGACTGTTTTTCCAAATTATTCGATATTTGCTCTTTGTAAACGATCTTTCCCCTTTCATATGTTTGAATCTCGAAGAGGATGTAATAAGTTATTGCTTATTTTTCAGTCAATTGCATCTCACGTGATATTTCAAAATAATGTAGGTATAAACTATTTTGATCTAAAAAAAAAAATAATAATAATAAACCTACCTAATTAGCTTACATACCTACCAACTTAATTAAAAAATAATTCACTATTTAAAATTATACTGAGGGCTGTTCCTACTAATTATACCTACTATATTTTTCCGTTCATGAAAAAATATTAATTTCGCGAAAAAAGTTACCTAGACGTGGATACACTCTGGTGAATAATCGAGTGTCAAATTCGTGGTAGCCGGATTGTGATTTGAATGCAATACAAATCATATACACAAAGCAGTGCCACACTTGGTATTTTTGGGTTCCCAATAATTAGCCCTGTTGTTTGAACCATACTCAAGCAGGTAGATGTTGAGTTTTTATCGGAGCATTTCGGGCTCAGTCAGGTCTATTTCAAGGCCTGTAGAGCGACGATGCGAGTTCACATGGTAGGTGAAGAAGAAGAAGAAGAAGAAGAAGAGAGAAAGAGAGAGCTAGTGATAGACGGTGGGGACCCCGGGGGTTGGACAAAAAAACGGGTTTAACCCTTCGGACCCAGATGGGCTCCAAATGGGCTCCCAGGCTCCCGAACCACTACGCCCCACGCGTTGCTTCTCAAACTGAACCAACTTTTCAACTTGTTCAATCCTTTAGGGTCCAAAACGTTCGATTCGATACGACTGGACATTCAAACAATCCAAGATCCTTCATACAATTTTGAACTGAATTCTAGTAGAAATGTGAATATGGGTTTTAGTTTATCTATGCAGGTTTTCATGAAGCGTCCTTTGAAATCAGCTAGTTTACAGTGTTAGTCTGAACATTCACATACGTGTTACTGACCATATTATTGGAACTGAATACAGATAAACAGAAAAGCCTATATGGCACATGGCTTACACTTCACATTATAATGTGAAACGTTGCCCGCACTCATTTTATCAATCAATTTCAGAGCGTTAGGTATCAACATTTAGCTATAGGTATATACAGATAAATTGAAAATGTTGATGACGAATTTAACTTGGAAGGCAAAACATCATAAATTAGATAGGTTCTTACTTATATAACTAGGTACCTACCTACCTTAAAACAATTTGGAATGTTACTACCTAATCGTAACCAAAAAATTATTTGGAAACAATTAGTAAGGTACTTCGACTCAGCAGGTCAATTGCCATCGAAAACGATACCTAACACGATATTTATTCGGTTATTTATTTTTTATTATAGGTAATTCGAATATCTATGTATTCGATTATTCATTTATTCTAATTTCTTTAGAATCTAATTTATATATTCGATTATTTATTCGGCCTGGACGGGTCCATGACCTTAGCCATTCCCTTGTAAAATATGTTATATTCATGCTGGTAGTATCAAATATGTTTGTTCT
>JAEMON010000016.1:3286265-3299291 GCA_030264115.1 Lygus lineolaris
TTTTTTTTGCACGAATACATACCTAGCTTCCCACCTTTGGTAGTGAGGAAGCAAAACCCTATATCGAACTCGGTTCAGCTGCCTCCATCACTTTCAACAACCACCCATCAATCCAACAATCATTATATAGACTATAGATTACGCAAATCTGACAATATTAAATATTATTTAATTAGGTATGTTGGTTGTTGGAATATCAAGGAATTGAGAATCTTTTGCCAAGTTTGTTTTCTTCAGAAAGTGACCAAGGTCGCGTCCATTGCACATGAATTCTCACACACATGCCTGCTATGGGCGACTGTGTGGCGTCGCCTTGCGTCTATCATGTGTTGAGTTAAATTTGACTTAATATACACTAAAATACAGAACACTTTGTAGATCTAATTTAAAATATCTAAAAACGATTAAGAATGATGAAAAAAATAATGACGAATGAATACTAGGTACTTCAAGAGAGCAACAATGAAAAAATGTTCAGAGAGAATTGATTGAAACTTCGATGTTTTGTCATCTACTCATAGCTAGAGATAGGAGATCTTTCAGCGTGCTTTATATATTCTCGAATGGTTGCTAAACCTCGATAGAACATTCGCTACAACAAATTATGCTGAATTGCAATCACACGGCTTTGTGTGGGTGTCACAATCGACTTCGTGATCCCGCCATCCTGCTTGATCGCAATAACAATGAACAACTGCAGACAGTTTTATTGAGGTGAATGACAGTTGCTAACAGTCCAAACGGATTGAAAATGCATTATCGGTAGGTAACCATCGGCAAAGACGTGCCGTGCGTGCGTGGAGGGGACAGGAAACGCTCGAGCGTGTGGAGGTTGAAAGAGTGAGGCGAAAGAGCATTGTATGGTAATGTCCTCTCTGCTGTAGCCTTTCTTGATCCACACTCTTCTATGAATATTCCTGTACCCGGCAGGGGGGACACCAGTACGTCCCTGGACTGGAAGATTGAGGAGTTCCATAAGCGAGAATTTTTGTATACCAGGGATGGGCCGAAGATGAATGTTATCAGTCTGATTGCGTATTTGAAGTGAAGGGAAATTCATAATCTCACTCTACGCTGGCATATTTGTGTTTTGTAAAAAATAACTGCCCAAGGTGAAGACCACTATTTATAGTAAATTATAATACATAAAATACTCTGCCAATTGGAAATGGCACATAGCTTCCATAGAAAAGAGGAGGAAAAGGAATTTAGGTATACGCGCACTAAATTGAGAGTTAGAACTCTTGATCGTGTTGATGTTTGTTAGTTAGACGAATAATAACACAATCGTGAACGAAATTTACGTTAGCGCATGCGTGGAGCGTACTGTTGATTCAATCATTATTCACATGGGCTCTCAAGGGTATCAGCCCGATCCCTGGAAATTTGAAGAACATCGGATTAAAAGTCCGGAAGATATGGCTGTAAAAAGGGAATGCTGATAAACAGACTGACAAACAGGGAACCAAATTTGTTCAGAAAGCTCTGAACCGTAAAATCCGAGTGGAAATTTCAATTTTGGAGAACAACAATTTTTTCCGATTTTCAAACAGAAAACAAAGTTCCGCTATACCTCCGATTGACTCGGAAGCAAAACTTGAATCCATTGGTGTTGTAACAAAATCTTCTTGTGACGCGATGACCTCCAAAACTTCCACCCCTGTAGTGCAGGTGCTGGTGCTGATGTGAGTGCTACGATGATTTTCTGCACCTACCGAGTAATTCTCCAAGTCACCTTATATAAAATACTTCTACTGCGATAATATCTCGGAAGCCATGTCATCAGCAAGCATCTATCATAGCTCTCCAATGGCCTGTATGCCCCGGTTTGGGACTTTGCTGGACACTTGAAGGGACTCAACAGTCCATCCTCGGCTATGCTGCTCGTTTCATGGTGAGTCTTGCCCTTAGGTGCCTGGGCTATCTGGGTGGAGCTGGGGATCTCCTGGCTGAAGAGATAGGATGGATGGGTTTGGATCTTGTGGAAGCCAGGACAAACGTTCCTTGCTTGGTCTCTGTGGGGTCTATCTGGATCTCTGCCAGGATTTAGCCAAAGAAGAATTAACAAGGACCTGTGTTGCCATAGTATTTTTCGACGTTTCAGGCCCATTCGACAAACTCCATGAATTTAAAAGTTAAGACGAAACTTTGATAACCTCTCAAAATAGAAGGTTATAGACAGCACTTATATTGGCGGTGTAATCAGAAACAAAAATTGTGTGCATAAACAGAATCCAATTAATGGGGAACTTGCATGGTTACTTTTTATTATAGCGTTTGAAAGATCTTAAAGAGGGCTTTCCAAAAAGGTGCTATATGATGGGTATCCGATGATTGAAACATGCCGAAATTTGGTCTTGTAATTTTAACCTAACTGACGTCACCGACCCACCGCCTGACTGGTCGGTTCCCTCATCTCCCTAACCTCAATTACGTCACACACTCCCTTTCAACCTGATTTCTAGTTAAACCAGACTTGTGGAATTCAGTAAAAAACCAGTTAAACTAAAAAAAAAACTAAAAATTGGCACCATGAGGTTTTCAAGGACAGTGAATCAGATTTTGAGGTTCAAAATGCAAAAATACCTATCCATGCAAGCTTCCCATTGCTCCTCCCACTGCTTCACCAGCAGCACACATTCTACTACTTATGGTGGGTGCAGAAATAGTTTATACATTTCAGGGGGAGTAGTTCATGAATTAGAGACTTCGCTACAACACAGCAAAGAAGAGGAAGCCCAAGTCATGAGTGTTTCACAATCATGTTACAATCAAATAATTGATATCACACAAATAGTAAGTTATTCAAATCATTGATATCACACAAATAGTAAGTTATTCAAATCATTGATATCACACAAATAGGTTCACTTTCTGATCAAGGTCGGTATTTGATGTCTTCACCTGGTAATATAACGTATTCTAAATGAATGCATGATGCATGTGTGTGATCCTGAGTGTCAGTACCACGTACGGGTATTAAGTTATGCTGTGCTGTGTGATTCTAATGCAGAATATTTTTGTTGTAGCATGTTGTTGCTATCTATTTTACGGGTCTGTAACTTTATATAAAGGACCATCCGAGGATGCAATGCATGTTGAAAAATCCTCTAAAATGTTATAATGATTTCAAAACTACGAATTTGAACCCGACCTAATATAAAGGCTCAGATTATAGTTTTCCAGTGATTTCAAGCTACCCAACCACTTGAATAATATTTGTTTCTCCTAGAACTATAATGGCATACCTATCCAATTACAAGTAGCTACTTACCTTTGTCTGAGTAGGTAGGAAATCAAACTCATGATCAGCGCATAATTAGATGGATACGAATTCCTCAAATATCAAGGGAACAACCTTTCTAATTGACTTGCTTGCCTAAATAATAGGCTCAGCAGAGTCAATATTTGCTGAAAAGATCCAAAACCTTTCAACACATCTCTCATATTTATTGTGTAGAGCAAAATAAGTGCTAACATCATAAGTTACTTTTCCGTTCAACAGCAGCGTGTTAATATTCGAGGAAACATCAATAAAACCCTTTCATGGCCTCCCAACCCTCTCGAAAAAAAATAGATAGCATAAATCAATATCCGATAACCCGCCAAAAGCGTTTGACGTATAGTGTGTGTTTATGCTCCTAATTCGTTATTGTCCCTCGAAAAATAGGAGGGTTACCTCTTTTCATATGGAAAGGGTACTGTACCTAGGGTACGGCTCCCTTGAAGGCTTCCAAACGCTATTTTATTAGGCCTCTTTTCACATTGTTCGCCTCACCTTGAGCACCGCGCTCTCTAGACGATAACTCGATGCAAATGAGCTTTGCCTTGGCGTTACGTTTCATATTATTATGGAAATATGTCCCCAGACGCTCGCGTCCCCCCCTGCCCCACTGTTGCCATTATGTGCTCAGTAACAATGAAGTGAATTGAAACCAGTAAAAACCATTTCGTTTTTTCCCCTCCCCTCTTCCCTCTTTTCGTCTTGTTTTGCCCGCAAGTTAAATATTGTCGAAGAAAAAAAGAAAGAAAAAAAATGATTGAATGACTGACACAGAATCGACAATCATCCGAAATGGAAATACCGGTTAGACCCTCGTAAATGCTACGCCAGTGGCTCTTTAGGAGACACTGGAACTCCAATAGGTTAATATGAGGACGTTCTAGGACGTTCTTCCTTTATACTTTGTATAAGCATTATTTAACATTCTTCATATTTAAAATTATTCTTGTCATTAAAGATTTATCATTCTTCAATTTCACTTCAAACTTCAATTCTTAACAAACTTCAATTTAACATTCTTCTTGTCATCGCCATACCTTTCAAGTCTTGTACGGTCAATGGAGTTAACGTAGTACAATTTTTGTGGGTATCTCACGTTGGATTGTCGTTCAATGAGCGGGTGGATATGGCGGCGAAGGGTGCTGCCCAGGAGGGTAATGCATTCAACTGTAACTTACCAAAGAAGGAGTTTTATTCTACTTCGGAAAGAGAAAATGTAAACAAAAATGTCAAAATTGGTTTACACAGAATTGAAATCATCCAAAATGGAAAAACCGGTTAGGCCCCTGTATATGCTACGCCAACCAGTGAGCTGGCTCTTTAGGGGACACTGGAACTCCAATAGGTTAATATTGTACAACAGTTATTTAACATTCTTCATGTTTAGCATTCTTCTTGTCTATCAAGATTTACCATTTTTCGATTTCACTTCAAACTTCAATACTTAACTAACTTCAATTTAACATTCTTGTTGTCATCATTCTTCGGTTTCACTTCGAACTCAACAAACTTCAATTTAACATTCTGCTTGTCATCACCAAACCTTTCAAGATTCAGGAATTATCTAATTGTTGATGTAATAAACCTTTTTAATGGTTGTACAGTCCACGGAGTTAACGTACAATGTTTGTGGGTTAGATCTCACGTTGGATTGTCGTCTAATAAGCGGGTGGATATGACGGCGAAGAGTGCTGCCCAGGAGGGTAATGTATTCAACTGTAACTTACCGAAGGAGGAGATTTATTCTATTTCGAAGAGAAAAAATGTAAACAAAAATATCAAATTGGTTTGGACACAGAATTAACAATCATCCGAAATTGAAACTCCAATATAGGTGAAACTGGGGACGTTCCATATCTTTGTATAACAATTATTTAACATTCTTCATGTTCAAAATTAATGTTTTTTGTCAAGATTTACAATTTCGAATTGAGGCGAACAAGGAATTAAAAAACAAGCCCAGGCCCTTTTCCAAGAACTGTCTTAAATTCTCTTTTTAACTCGAAAAATGAGTGAAATCCAAGAAATTAACTGGAAGGAGATGGAAGAATTGATGAAGATGAAAGAATAGTTGAGAATGAACTGATGAATGAATGAAAACCTGTACAAAAGTTTCTCCTCTTAAAGAACTTGATTCACGGGAAGTCGGTATTCCCGAACAGAAGCCACCCTATATTATTAGTGAAATGAGACAGAGGGAAAAACGCTTTGCGTGACTCATTTTCGTTATGATTACGTCGGAATGTTTTAATAAGGTCGTGCCAACGCAAACTGTTACCTTTCCTGAGACATCTTCACCGCCCACCAAAGGTTTTGTTCTCCCATTTTCATCCTTAATTATTTATATTAATTATAATAATAGTTATTTTCCTGAATGGAAAGGTCAATTTTAATTAATTAGGCTAAAATTTCAGTACACTTATAAGTAGTGTGAAGATGATTAAAACTAGAATTGAATAACAAAAAGAGCCAAACGTAGAGGAATTATTTTTATACCTGCTCCCAGCGCATAATGGCTCGAAATAAGGGTTTTCCAAACAAAATATGGTCTCCTCCAGTCTTCGAGGAAATTTCGCGCTGATTCCAAATAGATCATGATATGGTAAGGAAATATACATATATTCCGATACCTAGAATAACTAATCAGCTAAAAAAAATTTTAAAACCTTGACAATCCACGTTTTTGATCATTGGAACCCCCAAATGTTTTTTGTATAAGAGAAAAATTGAAGACCTGATTCTTCTGCGTAGAATGAGACCAACGCCAGCTCACCAACACAGTAACCATAATTTTTGGAGATTTTTAAGTTTTAATTTTCCACGACTTTTTTCCGTGTTCAAGAAAGTAGCAACTTTGAAAAATCACCAAAAATTATGGCTACTGTGTTGGTAAGCTGACGTTGGTCTCATTCGACCCTGAAGTCCCAGGTATTCAACTTTTTTTTCGTACAAAAACAATTTTGGGCGGTTCCAATGGCCAAAAACGGGAATTTTCTAGGTTTTCTGAAGATATAATATAATATATAAGGTATAATATTATTATATGGTATATTCGGAATCAGCTCAAAATTTCCTATGTGACTGGAGGATACCATATTTTGTCCGGACACCCCTTATTTCGATCCACTGTGCAGCATCATGACTCCCTCACCCCATAACCGCGTCTTTCCCTCATGAGTGCTTCTCTCCTCATAAGCACTCCCTTCAAAAGTCACTCCCATTCAAAAAAGAAAAGGTGCTCTTTGGTGAACACTTTTCTCAAACCCACTCGGCACCCATCACCCCCCACCAACACTACGAACCTTCTCTTTTCCTGTTATGGCCTTTATTTTTTTCCTTTTAAACATTTCTTTCTTTCCCCCTCATTCCTTCTCCCCTTTCTTTTCCTCTACCCTTCCATCCACCTCCTCCAGTCGTCTCTCCCGGAAGTGGATATGACTTAGTGAAAAACGGACCCCCATTCTCCACTCCTAATCTTTCCTCTTTTCCCTAAGAACCCTCCCCTACCAGTCGTTTTACTCCCAGCGCATTTTCCACGTTTCCTAACAACTACCCCGTCCCATCCCTGGTCCATCCCGTTCCACTCCTGGCACACCCTTCACGATCTTCCTTATCCGTCTTTCTCATCCTCGCACGATGTTTATGGGTTCTTCCACTTTCTCCCCCAAAACATTTTTCGCTCATCAGATTTTTTTGCTCCCTTTTTTTTCAATATTTTCCCCCTCTTCACAAAAAATAAAACTTCCATATTCTTCTTCTTTCTTCTTCTTTCCTTCACCTCCCGTTTTTTTCCCTACAAGATTGATACGAGCGTGGGGCTCCGTTGACGCCTCACCCCGCGGGCGTTTCCACGGCAACGGGTGAGGGAGGTCTTGAAAGTGTTTCTTATCTCACACATACGACGAAGGGAAAAAGAAACCACGCCCTGCCGTCTTTTATTCCACACAAGCACGCGTGTGTGTCTTTCAGAACATGCGTGATTCTTTCACGAGGGTTGAAACAGGGGGAGGAAGCAGTTGACGAATCACGAGTGAAGGAGGTCTCATACATGTACATACATTCACATACACATACATCAGGGGTCCCTGAAGACTTTAACCACTTTTCGAAAAAAGTAATTTCCAACGTTTGTGAGTATTTTTGCTCGAAAACACATTAAAAACCTCAAAAAAATCACCTCGAAATAGAGGTCGTAGGATATTAACTTCTGCGTCGCCATAAATTTCAATTTTAATTGAATTTCTGTCCAATATTTCCCAACGTCAAAAATCAATGTTGGGAAATAAAGTCATGCATAAAAGGGTTCACACCAATCTAAGATTTGTCAACCTTAGTAAATAATTACCTAATGAAATTTCAATAAACTTTGAAATTAATTTAAAAATCAAAATCACGCCTAATAAGCTGTGGTTGGCCTCATTCATTCATTCATGAAATCTCGATTTATTAGGTACAACATGACGACGGCTGTTTTCGAACAGGACTCCTATCAACAGGACCGGTTAGTTGAATAGCAATCTCTGTGCTCTATCCTGCTTCAGGTCTTACCTTCATCGCAGTCCATGGAAGATTTCGCTGGAGATATGCCTCAATATCTGATAAAATGCATTGAACTATAGTAGGAGTTCCGCAGGGTAGACTCCTGGGCCCTATATTGTTTTTGATCCTCGTGAATGGTCTACCGAGGGCACTTGAGGATCGTTGCTCACTGATCATCAATTATACCGAAGACACGAATTTCCTGATAGCTGGCCAATCAGTCGAAGAGTGCATAGTCTTGTCCCAACTTAAGTTTGAGAAACTTCAGTGCTGGCCGGCTCAAAATGGTCTTACCCTGGATTAAAGTAAAACGCAATGTGTGATTTTTAAAGCAAAATAGCGCAAACATGACTCATTTGCCTTTGGTCGACAAAGCTTGTTTTTTCGGGCTAGGCCAGATTCCTAGGGGTTCACGTTGATTCCTGTTTGAACTTTCGTGATCACACTAAAGAACTGATGTGCTCTAGAAGTGTTTGTTTCTGCATCCGCAAATCGCGCCCTGTTACATCAAGTTCTACATTGATGTGTGCATACTTTGGCCTTTTTCTGGCACGCGCTAATCATGGCATTGTTTTCTAGGCTAACCCGACTAATATTGAGCAAGTATTCAAACTTCAGAAGAGGGCCCTTCGAATTTTGTTGGGTATCTCCCCGCTGGCATCCTGTCGCGGTCGCTTTACGCGTGAGGGACTTATGACTTTGCCATCTATCTTAATACTGATAGAGAGTATACTGCACTGCCTGAAGCACCGAGAACAGTAGGTATGTACGAGCTTGAACCATAACCATCAATACGGAACCAGAAATGGCCTATCGCTGCCAGTACCAGCTCATCGACTTCAGTACTTCAAACATAGCTTCGAATATTGGCCGGTTACCATCTTCAACCACTTTGTGACCCAGATGTGTGTTCGATCGATTCACCGCATGCAACTTTCAAGAAGAAAATGAAGTATTCTTTAATCGAATATGAATTTTACTCAGTAGCTGATTTTCATAACTTCAAGAATCGTTGACTGACATTTGAACAACAGTACCTACCTATATTCATGACCTATGCCCTACTTATACTATTTACTAGTGCTATGGCAAATAAAGTTGCTACTATTATTATTATTATTATTATTATTATCATGAAGCTTGTAGCCTCTATTCTGACTGACCCCACGTTAGGCGCCAAAATGTACCTTGGGGATGGGTGAAGGGAAAGAACGGCACTGGTATACACGGGAAATAGACTTTATTGGAATCGGATGAAACCTCAATCGGAACTGGTAGCGGTCCCAGCTGTTCGCACAGCACTTCCTCAGTACACTCGTACTCTTAGCGTATATTCTGACTGCACTTCGCGTATTCAGCACTTCGTCATTTCTCCCTCGAACTTCCGATGCATATTAAAGTCGCCCTCAGAACTGCAAAGGATATTCTTGCTCTCAACCACCCTCGAACCACGGTCGGTTCCACTTTTCTGACAGCCGTTCTGCCAAAACTTTTCATACAGAATTCAACATTTTTTCCCCGGCTTTTGTTTGCAATGAAAACAAAAAACGGTAATGAAAAGCAATGAACATTTAAAAAATGCAGAGAGTAAGACAGGCTGCAATGTTTCAGAAAAATCAGAATCTTCATTATTCACAGTGTTTCCTTTATCAACAATATTACCACCATGATGGCTTTTACGAAAAGCATTACAATGAAACTGATGTTGAAGGAAGCCACAAATTATGAGCTCCGAGAAATAATTAACAGCTTGCTTCACGACTAGGATATTAATGAACATGATGCATATTAAGCCTTTTCCATCAACCAGCTTGAGGATGAAAAAAGCAGGTTGTAAAATTGTTCTATACATTGTAAGTACCAATTACGGGTATGGAAGTCCTTTTTTGAGATGGAGGAAATTAGATACTTATAAAGAAAATGACAACTTCTATAGAAGGCATGCGCCGTCTGCAGTTCATTACATATCCGTGATTTATTATAGGAAATCCTCAGTGCTTATCGGATGTAGTACATCTGTAGTGGTCTAGGGTTTTTGTAGTTTTAAGGCGAAGAATATATTATGCACCGGACATAGAACACTACTTTTTTTATTGAGGCAAGTTTTAAGGATGAATGACAGTAGATATGATGGGATGAGCCGCGTACGAGGTTCTATCGCAAACTCATTTTATTTGGAAAGTGACGTCTTGAGAGGAGCTCGGGAAAAGTGGGTCAATCTCAAGCTGACCTGAGCAGTTCGGTCACATACACCAATGAGTAACGAGACTTGCAACCTAAGATGACCCTTCTAAAAATAAAAGTCGAAACTCGGTAATATACAAGTATGAATTATACCGACTTCATGTCATAAGGAAGATCGTCCTGTAGATTTTTCCACTCCTTGAGCTGAGGGCTTGAGCTGGTTGAGAACCTACGATTATTTGAATCGATGTTACCGAATTTTCGAAGAAAATGAAGCTATTGTGATGGCATATAATTTTAGTTGTGAACATTTTGGGAAATGTTTTCCACGGAAATCCATTTTAGAGCATTCTAAAAGGATTCCTTAAATTTAATATTTTTTTATGTACATAATTATATGCCTAATATTGTCAATGTATATCATCTATGAATTATTATTATGACACATAGATATTATCTATGTGTCACTAGACAATGTAAAAAATAAATAAATAAATAAATATTGATTTCGTTGAGTAGCCTTCACGGCATCTCAATTAATATTTACTAGTCAACACTCAGTTTTCTCAACTTCTCCCTGAGAAATAGACAATATCCGACCCTGGGATCTAAGTAATCTAAAAAAAAATCGAAACGTCAATAATATAAAAAGAAAGGATTATTCCGTTGGTAAGAATTTTAAGATAAGAAGAAGACATGAGTAATCAAAACTAATCAGAAAGCTCTGAAACGTGAAAAGCAAGTGAAATTTTGATTTTGGAAGACACAAATTTTTTCGTTCCTTGCACTAAATTTGTCATATAATCAAATCAAATTTGGCAAATCATTTAATGATGCTCCGGTATAGTGAGGAAGCAAAATGTTTTCATACTTATTAGGTACAGTTATTTTTCTAAGAATTGCCGAGCCATGTAATCCATGGATTACTCAAAGCTAAATGATAAACGTTTTTCAATCTAGGTAAAAAAAAATCCCATTCATGCACCATGAGTGTTGATAAGCGAATTTTCGAAGAATAATTTTAATCGATTTGGTGGGTGATTCTCATAGGAAATTTCACACTGATTCCGAATATGCCCATATTATGTCCTATGTTTTAGATGGTAATTCACTCAAAAAACCTCAAAAAACGTTTTTTCAAAATTTGACCCCTTGGAGTACTCCAAAAATTTTGGCCAGCGAACTGATCCTTTATTTGAATTATTGACATTTTGAAATTTTTTGCTCGATTCCTCGGTAGGATATCGTCTGGAGTGACACATTTATAAATATATATACATAAATATATATAAAAGTGTTAAATCTCAGGAATCTTTTTAGAATGGTCTGAAACGGATTTCCATGGAGAACATTCTCAAAAATTTGCATTATTTAAATTTCGAAGCCGTTGCAATAGCTTCATTTTCTTCGAAAATTCTCTAAAACAACGTTTTTCGTTCATTGATTCACAGGCTCGGACGTCTAAAATAATTTTTAGTGCCGACAAGGGCCTAATTGAAAATCAGTATTCGATCAATGGGAACCTCCCTTGGCATAGTCATATCCATAGAGGAAACCATGGCGGAGAATTCCCACTTTTCAACTCCTCGTTGTACGTCGTACTTCGACGCAACCAAGTTCAGGGACCTTTCGGCCAATGAAGAAAAATACGGGATTGGATCCCTTACAAATAAAAACAGAATGGATACCGATAAAAACAGTCTGACGTGGCCCCAAAAAACTGGTTTTTTCCCTCCGAACGAGAACGCATTATCACACGGAGTCCTTCAACCCTCACGGTATCGCGAATATACACCTTATTATATGTCCTTACGGTGTGTATATGTATATATCGTGGTTTATTTCGATGGCTAACAGGTTCGGTCGATTATCAAGTCGGAACAGGTCTTCTTATAGTTTCGCTCTGTCAAACGTCTCTGGATTTTGTTTTCCATTTTCTGACAGACGAACTGAGGGAGAGAAAGAATTCACCTGAAGTTCTGAGAGAAATGACAACACAGGCAAGAAAGAGAAGCTCGTATTTTGTTTTGTTTTTCTCGAAACCCGCTCATTAGTTCCTTTTTGAGATATTCCATGTACCTAACTGTAAACAAATTGAGGCAGCCGCTCAGTCGCGATTATTCAAAATAATTTGTGACAACAATGGTTGTTGTTCACGTAGGTCGTTAAAAGCTGGTCCAACCACATTTTGATATGTGTTTTTTTTTTTTTTTATAATTTTTTTTAATAGAGCATACAAAATTATTGAATTCATCTTTTCAAAATTTAACATGTAGGTACACTACCCACTTACATACATTCGTAGTAGAAAGGTAGGTTTTTGTAAACGACTTCCAAGTAGGGTGGGCAGTATAGCTTACTCAGTTTTGTAACACGGAGGTATAGAATCAGTTAGCGGAAATTTCGCTAGAATTTATTACTTCCAACTTCCTTGGTACATCCGATGCTAATAATCACTAGAGGCGCTTGATATCCAGTTGTATAGAATAGCTCCGTTCATTCCGTGGATGTTGTGCCATTTTCGGTTGCAGTTTTGACTGTTTTGAAAATTGAGCTAAATAAGTCGGTATGAGCAGAAACAGTCGATATACCAGAATATCGAAAGTTCAACTAGTCGATTGCTAAATATCGATATTTCGAATGGAAACAGTCAACATTCCGATATACCGGTATCGTATCGCCCATCTCCACGGCGTACCTCACAGTGGGGCCGATCGAGGAAAAACTAAGCTTTGCTACGCATTAATAGGACATTTTGCGCTGATTCCGAACACACCCCAATTTCATATAGGTACCTAAAATAGCGAATTAACTGCGAGAGGTTTTTCAAAGAAACAAAAAAATTCAGGTTTCTGACAATTGGAACCGCTGAAAAGTTGAAGAGAGAAAAGTTGAAGACCTGCGACTTCTGCGTCGAATGCAATCAAGGCCAGGTCACTAACACAGCAACCATGATTTTCGTGAATTTTCAACGTTTTCCATTTTCCTCGAATTTTCGGTCGTGAACACGAAAAAATTCG
>JAEMON010000016.1:3428532-3448880 GCA_030264115.1 Lygus lineolaris
ACTTATTTGACAACAACTACTAGTGAATCGCAGTGTTGGAATACTAAGTTTCTTAAAACCCCAAGACAACAGGGATTTTAATGAAAAATTCGCATTTCCAACTAGATACTAGCACCATAAATCCTTAACTGGCCAATAACTGGTGCCTTTACTCTACGTGGTACCATCTGAGTGGGAGTTACCTGTCCACTTCCTTATTCATTCAGCCCTCTTTTTGTTGATCGGATTGCTGTTGACCAGGTTGCCTGAAGATGTTTTTAGTTTAGATCCGAAACGTCGTTGAATAAGGAATGCTTTAAATTGAGGGGTTTTCTGGCTGAATCCCGACTAATGATCTACAAATGACTAATTATCCAGCCAACCCCTTCTTCCACATAGATTCATTTTTACTGTTAGAAAATTGATTTTCCGAGGAAACTCCTCCGACTTTTCGATGAGCTTTGTGCGTTTATTGAATTCTCCCGAATAATTGCTCAGATTCACCTCAATTATTCACTAGCTTAGCTCAAAATGGGTATCTGCGAGGCCCTTTGCCTATGATGATTTGCGGAAACATAAGGTTAGGATACCTGCCTCGAAAGTACACTTAAGTGGGTCTGTCTAGAAAGTGGGGACCCCCTTACTAGAACAAACTTACACTTTGGTAAGTACCCACTTACTAACATTACTAGAAATTTCGTAGATATACAGGAAATTGGTTATTTTCGTAGAAAATTATGATATTTTTGCATTAACACATTCAGTGCGGAGGGGCGCTTAAGCGCCCCATCGAGTCTTCACACAGAGCAAGAGGGCACTTAAGCGCCCTTATCCCTCCCCACACCTGTCGTCGGGGAGTCGTAGTTCCCCACCCGATCAGTTGGAAGCCCATTTCTCTTCACGATCTATTCAGTACGACCCTGGCTGTCACCCAGTATACACAGGAGCTCACGCCGAATTGTGAACTAAAAAATACGCATATTTTAGAGTGAGACCATTTTTATCATTTTTTTTGTTCAGGGTGGTAAGGTTGACACAATTTGGGCTCTCGCACTGAAGGTGTTGAGCTAAAACATGCAAAATTACTGGTATGCAACTCCCCGAAATACTAAATAAAAATTTGCATTTTTTCAAGTGACCTTTTAACTTCTAAACATCATAATTCGCCAGGAATACTCATTAGTGATAATAGGTATATAAGAAGAGTTATGCAAAACCCTGACTGTTGTTGATGTTGCTTATGGGAGAAGTTTCCCCCTGTGAACAGGTTCAACTCTCCGTACTAATTTAAAGTTTATAAATTTCTCTAGTTCTGCCATTGTTCTGAACCTGTATTTATATATATCGGAATATTCATTTTATTAAGGTCCTATTTGACTAGAAGCACATCTACCTACATTGGATACCTGGACGTTTGAAGGGGTTGGAGACCCAGAGAGGGAACATCCCTGTCCCCCCCACCATTTACCTTTCTTTTGGGAGCTTGGAAGGTTTGACGCAGTTAGTTCTTTTCCAGTATCGTCTCAGTACGGTTCTTATTCTTCTGCTAAATACAATATTCGTTTTTCAAATTTTAATACTTTTTCTCAATTATTTACCTGGCTCCTGATTAAGAAACCTTAACTCTAAATATATAATAAATCTCGTAATGAATGTTGCGTCTCCCGTATCGTCCATTTGGAGAAGGAAATGACATTCAAAACGAACATTTTAAAACCGTGATTTTACCGAAATTGCACAATGGTGGCAAAGCGGTGGTGGGATGGTTATGAAAATGATAATTATCTCAACGATCCAGTGATTATTGCGATTTCGAGAAGTCAACATGAAAATCCGTTGACACCTCGATGTTTCAACATTTTTTGCAACATTGGTTCGTCCTCTTTGAAAACAAATGTCGAAGTTCCTAAGCAAACTTCCGGACGAAGTTCGGGAAATCAAGTTGAATATTTCGCGGAGAATTCATATATTCATATATATATATAATAACCTCGCTGAAATTAATACTTTCGAGTCAAAATTCTAGTTTCCCGAAAGAAGCTCGGGATGAAGAACCATACGACTTTTTGGGACCGGGCATTGAAATATTCGACCGAGACATAAAAGATAGGCTTCAAATCTTCTATTGGCTTCAAGCAATTGAGGTGGTAGTAGACGGTTTAGATAACAAAATTAAAACTGGGGGTCTGCGCATGATTTTTTTTACCATTTTCATTGAAAGGGAATTGATTCAAAATGGCCAAAGTGGGGTTATTTCATAATTATGTGATCTCCCTATTTTTTTTTTTTTTTTTTTTTCTTATCGACGAAGAGAAATGTGAACGTTTGAAAAAATGCGCGCGGAAATGGAGCGCGCTGATTGGTCGAAGTGCATCCATGCGGAGAATGTTGAAACCATCGGAACGGTTTTTAAAGGGACAGCAGGGGGCGGTGATGTACGTACCTCTGGAGGTACCTACGTCACACCCCCCGCGAAATTCAAAACATTCCATTTTAACATGACGCTGCTCCCGCGTGGAGTTTTTCGTCCTGATAAATAGTGTTTACTAGTCATGGCAACTGGAATAACATAAATAATGGGTTTTTCCAATTTTTATTTCTCATGCGCAGACCCCATTTCTTGATTTCTAAATTGAAGGGTAGAACCCTAATAGTATTATGTCAACGTTCAGAGTGGATAAGGGAAGAGAATAGCTATGATCGAATAAAAGCCCTCCTTTGTGATAGCTTCGATTATGAACATTCGGATGAATAATGAACTTCACCAACTTTACCAACAGGTTTGTGGAATGTTGATGCGCGGTTAGGCAATAACCCGCAAGACCGCTCGGTCTTGAAGGACAGGAAAACCTCGAGCGCCGCTCGGATCGACTCTCGTAACGAAGTGCCTTTTTATTCATTTTTTTTAAACGAGTACAATAACAATGGGACAACACAATCATGAGCCAAACCATCTTACGTGTGCTTCCAAATTTCTGAGTAATCAGACGAATTTTTTGAAGGCGGTAACGAAACGTCTTTGTCTTCTTTACTGAGTGCGTTATTTTTCTTCTCTCGCGAAGTATTTTGACCACTCGAATCTTCGACGTTTTCCTCCGAAAGTTGTTCCTTGTTTGTGATCTCGTTTGCCGGAGTGTCTGCAATATCTTCTGTCTTTGTTGAGAGAACCACCACAGGGTCTTTCACTTGTTCCTTATTTTGCCTTCCCGTCATTAATACCATAGCGTTGTCTTTGTAACTGATATCTGGACTTTTTACTGGTTTTCTATGCTTCCTTCCTCTACTACCTTCCTTCAGTAGGTTTCCTTCGTCTGTATTTTTATTATCACTGCTTTTTCGTTGAGATTCCTTGACGATCGTAGCCACGCTATTGATCGCTAGTCCATTCTTCCCCAGCACGTCAACTTTCAAGTTATCAACCTCTTCCCTAGAGGGTCCCTGTTGTTCTCCATCCTTCGATATTTGCTCTTCTTGGCTCGTGTTCTTAAATTCAACTGAATTATTTTTATTCCTAAGTTCTGTATTCTGGTCTTTCTGAGTTGGAGTACCTACAGAATCAATCAGATTTTCCCCTTTCATTTTCATTACAGATTCAAAGCTCAAGACTTCATCACCTAAAGGTTTTCTTCGTCGCGGTCTCCCTTGTCGAAACATTCTATGGGAAGAAAAACTCCCTAGTTCTGTATTCTGGTCTTTCGGGGTTGGAGTACCTACTGAATCATTCTGATTTCCCCCTCTTATTTTCTTCCCAGATTCAAAGCTCAGGACTTCGTCACTTAACAGTTTTCTTCGTTGCTCACCCTTTGTGCTGATGCGCCCTTGTCCGTACGTTTCCGGCATGTACCCTGAGGATTTCCTACTCTTAAGTTCTCCAGATCTTGAGTCCTCATTAGCGACTGAGAGCAGCTCACTGGTGCTTACTCGCATTGATCGCTTCCTAGCTGCTGGTCTCACTGGACTCCATTCTTTCTGATGAGCCCTGTGTCCTTCGGTTCTCAGGTTACCCGGAATATTTGTCATAGACATCTTGGGTACTAGTCTTACATGAGTAGTCTTAGTCTTACTGAGTTGTTTTTTGTCTCTTTGTTCAGTATTATCGCCCTTGCTTGCCAATAGTTCACTACATTTTTTCCTAATCTTTCTTCGTCTAGCTGCTGGCCTTTCGTTAACTTCATCCCCTGATGAATCTTTCGCCTCTTTAGCCTTAGAGAGAGCTGTCTCTTTCAAAAGTCTCCTCAAAGTGATTTTGGCTGACCTGGTGTCCGCTACATTGATATCAGTCGTGTTACGAACATGCTTAGTCGACGGTGTGTTTTTCACCTCTTCCGACCATCTCGTCTCCCGATCGTCTTCTTCCTTCTGCCGCTTCTTCCTTCGACCAACCTCAGTATTACTTGCTCTGATAGATCCGACGCTTTGCGACGCTATCCGAGAATCAATTGCGGTTTGCCGTCTCCAATCGATTATAGCTTGATCAGTTGGGTTCCTTATAGGTTTTGCTCGTTTGCGGAAGCCCTCTTCGTCCCTCGTTCTATGGGAACTTCCATAGAATTTTGACTCTTGCCTCTCCTCTTGTTTATCACTATTTTCCGTGCGAGATAACGTCACGGGGAACGACGGCACTAGGGAACTTCTATTGCTATATTCATTGAAATTGACCTCTTTATTACTTCGAGCCTCCCTTCGTTCATCCACCATCTCTTTCCTGTACCTACGACTTCTTATATGCTCCCCCAACTCACCACTCATTTCCTCCTTCTTCAGTCTTGTATTTATCGTCTGAACGACCGTCGGATCTTCTTGTTCATTTTTTCTCTGGAGAGCTTCTGGAAGCTCCTTGATCTTCTCAAAAAAATTATCCGCATTTGTTCCCGATGAAGATTCCGAATGAAACTTGTATTTCCTGTCTATTTTGGCGAGTTGTTTTTCTAAAACTTCGTGCTCTCTCGCCCACGCACCTGGTCCACTCATATTATTGTCTTTGAAAGGCGTGAAACGATTTTTCTTTTCAGCCCTAATTTCGTACCTGTCGGCGAATATTCTCATAACTTCCGTAGGGCCCACTCTAATAGCTCGCAGCTCATCTTCACTTTCCACAGTCAGCTTACTTCGTTGGTCGTTAATAGGGATAGCAGACCTCCCCAAAACAACCGTGAGTGGGCTACGAAAGGGTACCGAGGTCTCGCTATGTCCTTTACTAATAGCAACACCTGCCGCCATCTTTTCGCCGTAGATTCTGTTTTCACGCATTTTCATTTCATTGAGAGAACGTTTGCTGTCGTGTCTCGAAGGAGGAAAGCAAGGGTACCCGGTTGCTCTTACTTCAAAACTCTTCAAAACATCCCAACGCGGTTCCCTACGAGCATAGAAACAATGTAATTATCCCTGTAATAGGAATGTAGGTAGCATAACGTATCTATACAGCTTGTGTATTATATTAACATTGGAAGCCCAGGTCAACACGAGAACGTCGGTAATAGCAACAGTTTGTTTTCTCAAGTCTTCGACGAGATTAATTGACGGTACACTGTCATGGTGAGAATCTTATCCATCCATCTTGTGAGAGGAGACAATTATACTACCTTGCTACAGCTTTTTTTGTACATGATTTCAAGAAGATTGACATTTTATATGTTCTCCAGCAGCATTTCCACTCTGTTTTAAAACATTATAGTGCATAGTAAGGCCAATATTAACAGTATAGGTAAATAAAGATTAACAGGTCGTTCTTTATCCGCAAGTAGGTGTTTATTATTTCAAAAACAGAGCTATATTTATACCAGGGGCGGCTCTGAGGAATTTGATATGGTGAGGCTGAGATCAGGAACAATAAACAAACATTTGAAACTAACTAGGGGAGGGAGTTAGGTAAAATACTGTGCAACTAGGTAAATGTAAAAATGAAGAAGTTCTTAACAAGATTTTTCATAATATTGTCCTACAATGACTTAGGACAAGAAGAGCCAGTACAGTAGCCAGGAGGCAACTGCTGTCAAGTATGGCTGTCAAAGGAGGGGAGCTCCACTTAAATTATATTCCCTACCAAGTAGGTAGGGATCATTGTCATGTCAGGTTCGTCAGGTTTCTTTCATAACCCGTAGGTACTAAAGTGAGCCATTTCAAAGGAACGCATGCTTCTGGATCAGCCTGAACGCTTGACTGGGCCTTAAGCCAACCCTGAATACTACACTCTCTTGCTGAATACTACACATTCTGCTGTTACACTACTTGGTAGTGTAGCAATTTCCTTGCATTCCTGAGAGAATAATACGAAACATTACATTATTTTCGTAGTTAATATCTGTATAATAAGTAAATGGACAAAACGAATTCGAGTTTCAGTGTGAATAATGCCTGGATAAGACCACAGGATTAACGCCCTTTCTTCCCGCAAGCTATCCCGAGCTTGCTAAAAATCCTACAGAAGATCGACCTTTTTTTGGGAATACACGGATAACAAGAGACTCGTTTGATATCATGGGGGCCCTTCCTTCTTCGCGGCGGAGGAGGACACTCTTCCACTTTTTTAATTTCTTTCTTGATTTCCTCTTTGACCTCCTTCACCTCTTCTTCGCACTCATCTTCCTCTTTCTTGGGAATTTCTTCTTTGCATTCTTCCTTGTTGGTGCCGTTTGTTACGTTCTTCAGTACGATTATGCTCGAATGAAGCGCCCTTGCTCTGAGGAGCTTGTAATTCTCTTCAAAAGGCCTACGGTAGGTTCAGTGATATATCTATGTTTATTTGTTCTGATATTCTCTGAATGGAAGCCCAGTTTACGGTTACAACCGATTTCAAGCTAAGAAGGCCACGTTGTAGCGTTTTTAAGTTTGTAGTTCATTTTCTGTACATCAGTTGAGATTATCTTTCATTTTGAATTCAATGGCATTATGAATAGAAGAAAAACAGATATGGAAAAACGTGCACGTTGGTGAAAAATCGGATGTAATTGATGAAATATACCCCCCAAATAGAGTTGCTGCAGACGGATAATATGCCCATATAGTGCAAGAACATTTGGATTGAGATTCTCTTTGTCCTGTACCTCTCATTCTATATCACAGTTGAGTAGGCATTATAATTGCTTACCAATTTAATTTAAAAACACTCATCTATGGCTTTCATTCTTATACTAGGTATGCTCGATGACATCACGCTCTGCCAACAAAGAGCAAAAAAACCCTACATCCCGCCCGCTCCGCCATATTGGTGCCCCGTGATAAGGCGTTCTGTTGCTGGATCCTGGTGGATGATACTAGGTATGTGGATGACGTCATGCTCTGCCACCAAAGAGTAAAAACCCCTACAACCCGACCGCTCCGCCATATTGCTGCCCCAAGTGATAAGGCGTTCTGTTGCTGGATCCTAGGTGGATAATACTAGGTATGTGGATGACGTCATGCTCTGCCACCAAAGAGCAAAAACCCCTACATCCCGCCGGCTCCACCATATTGCTGCCCCAAGTGATAAGGCGTTCTGTTACCAGGTCCTGGGCGGGTACTCCAAGTGATCCCTAAAGGAAGCCATCGGTTATAATCGAACGAAGGTATTTAATTGGACATGGAATACAGTTCTGAAGGTATATTTAGGCCAACTAAGGGCTACCATCGGCATTTTTTAGGGCACGGTTTTTTCTTTTTACATCCACAAAATATCCCCAGCTTGTGAAAAATTTTACACAACAGCTTGGTTGGTGGCGGTGGAGGAGGGGGCGGCGGCCTGGCGAAGCAAGGACACGACTGTCTTTGAAGATCGTGAGGGTTACATCTCTTCATGCAACAGTCCACTACCGGTTCCGGTTCCTTCTTTTCTACCTGTTCAGGTTGCTTGGTCTTGTCGCAAGGATCTTTTGACGGCGGCGGTGGAGGTTTCTTGTTGCAGACGCTGACGTAAGTCGCGATTTGAACCAAGGAGTCGAACGCGAACCTACCGGAAAAGCCATGATGTAGCTTCCCAGTCCTTGTTAGCGGATTTACCCAGTTCACGATTTGACCGAAGTAAAACTGATTTTTCAGTCTTGACTTTTCGAATCTTTAGTTTAACTCAAAGAAGATGTTTCCTTAATGATGTTTTATTTGTTAATCTCCCCCCTGGGCGTTTTCTCCGATCTACTGAGAGGTAGTATAATTAAATATAATGGAAGAAACGAGTTCAACCAACTTTCGATACCTGCTTCCGATTTTGTCCTCATAAGTACTTATTCAGGTTGCTGACAACGACGCACAGTGGGGTGAGTTGGGTTTATCCTAGACATTACGATGTTATGAACAATTCTGAAAAGAAATTCAGCTATGATTCGGAATATTCCCCATTTTTGTATACCTAAATTAGCTAATATACCACTCTAAACCTTATTAAACCTAGAAAAAGCACGTTTTTGACCAAAGTCGATTTTGCGCAAAAGAAACGAACCAGCTCACTGACGTAGAAGCCACGATTTGTGATTTTTTCAAATTTTTCATTTTTATTTGACTTTTTTAATTTTTATTCAATAACTCGAAAAACGGAAAACTTTGATAAATCACAAAAAAATCATGGCTACTGTATCGGTGAGCTGGCGTTGGTTTTGTTGATTTTCTCCTATACAAAAACAATGTTTTGATCGGTTCCAATGGTCAAAAACTTGGGTTTTCAGGTTTTTAAATGTTTTTGGAGCTCAATAGCTATTTCGGGTATAGGTACTTGGGGTATATTCGGAATTAGCGCCAAATGTTCCATAAGAATTGTTCATAACATCGTCATGTTCAGAAAACACTCATTACAACCCACTGAGCGACGTAGAGTAACCTCCAAGTCCAAATAATTTGTATATGTCTACGTATTTCATTCAAACTAGAGCTAACCCATCTAAAAATAACGTGGCGTAGAGTGAGCATAAGCAACAGAAACTTCAAACATTGAACTTGCATGGTTATTTGTAGGATATTCTTATTCTTATAGAGTCCGTGTGAAACGCAAGAAATTCTCCTCAAGATTTGTGTGAAATGGAGAACAATCTGTCCCAGACTATTCGTCGTTTGTACCTTGTAACATCACATTTGTACCTATTGTGATTTCAACTCTGGATGTGATGTGAAAGCCCAACATTGTATCGAGTAGTCGCTGCTGCACAGAATGCTGACTGGCTAGCCGCTCTAGTGGCATCTCTTTCAAAATGAAGGTGATCTTGAGCATATTTAAATGAGAGGGTGTCCCGAATTTCTCGGGAAACTTTTTTTAACCTGCAAATTGGTTTACGTGCCAGCCACTGCATATTTTCACTTCCGTGAGGTGAAATGTTTTCCTCAAAGATACACTAGTTTCTCCCAATCATTTGGCCCGATACTGGTGCAAAAATAATAGGTACCTACCTACTATAGGTAAGGATTAACAACTCAACGCAAGAAAAATTAAACCAATTACTAATTTATATATTGTTAATATTTGGTTTTATCAATTCGTTGTTTAACAGGAAAGTAGAAACATGTGGAAGGGTGGGGGACTGTGCGGCCTTCGGAGCGGGCAGCTATACGAGGGGTGAAGATGGACGAGGTAAATCTCCGCAAGGGCATATCGGAACGCTCACACTTTCCAACCCAGTTCACCCCCGTAAAAACATGTTCCATGTTAAATGGCCCTGTGGCTTCAAATTTGAGCAATAGCTCGCTATCCAAAACGGCCATTCTGAATTGAAAGAGTCAACGAATTGGTCAAGTTTCAACGGGCTGGACTAACAATAGTGGCGAATGGGTAGAGATGATGGGACCATCAAACCAAACTAGATATGCTGATGACGTCACGCTCCGCTCCACCGAAGAGCAAAGAACTCTACATCCCGCCCACTCTGCCTTATTGGTGCCCCAAGTGATAAGGCATTTTGTTGCCGAATCCTGGGCGGGTGCGCCAAGTGCATACCAACTAATAGTTCATGGAAGGACAGACTTACAATTTCATAGCGAAAATCGTTAGTACAATATTTATGTAATATACCATGTTAATCGATTGATGTACTCGTATTATATGAGGTTCAAGAAAATAACAATTACTCGTATTATTGTTTTCAGGCTTTACTAGCAACCTTACACAAGACCGACACCACAAAAGACGATACGTACACTGACGCCTGTTAATTGTTTTTATGTCGCGGAGCCTTCAACTTGCAGATCAGCTTCTGGAAAAAATTACACTTGGGCTTGTCTTCTTCATCTATACATCCTTCCTTTGCGAGTTGCTGTTTAGTTTTGGGCACATGTCCCGGGGGTTGAGGGCACATTTTGAGTTTCGGCACATTCATCCTGGAGAAATCCACCTTTTGAGGCTTAGACTTAGGCGGCATAGGAGGACAATACCCATCATTCGGCTCTGCCAGATTCGACGCTTCGGCATTATTTTTCTTTGGCTGCGACTGAGCCGTTCGTGATGTTCGGACGGTGGATGTGTGGAATTTTCGTTTGTTTCCAGACCCGGATTGACAAGGAAGATCTGTCTCTTGTTTCTCTTCGCACACTTCACGCCTGATTTGAAAAAATGTTATTTCTAAGTTCAGGGTATTGTAGATGGGTGTCTTAGTTTCATTACGAAGGCAAGTAAAAGACTTTGCCAGTAGTAAGAAAAAGACATCTAGATCCGATCGATGGACTCTAACGAGAACTCAATCCAGGGGGCTCCAGTCAGCTCCGCCAAGTTTCATGTCTACTCATCTACTCAAGTTAATCCCTCCCAAAGGTGGAGCTGACATTCCCAGACTATTCAGAATGTCAACTCCGCCACACAGAAATTAAATCTGGACGTACCTACTTGCTCTACAGGGTGTCTACCGATAATGTGCGTGTATCCTTCAAGGAGTCGAAAGGTCTCTCATGGGTTCATTTTTCACTTTCTATGATCAATCGACTGGTTCTTTTTTCAATGTTTCTCCTGACACCAATGGTGGTCCAGTTTCAACCGGATTTCGTTTTGAAAATAAGGATCACACCAAACGCTATAAAATAAGATGCTATAGACGGGGTTCAGATTGTCGGCTGGTGCTACAGGCGGTAGGGAGGGGGTAACCAAGTCTTATCGAACCTGAACGATCGTGTTCATGCGTGTTCATGAACAGTCCTACTCCCAATACCACTATACTCTGCTACCACCACTATAATCTCAACTACCACTATAGGGAGGTAGCTACCACCAAAACCCACTATGTATATCCTGCCCTTTGATAGCATGTTTCCATAATTTCCCTAATCATCATCCCAATCATTCTCCCCTATATTCAATAGTGTTCATATTCCCTTCCCTACCTTGCGTGTTGCAGGTACGTATTGTTGTATGTTCTTAAACCTCACTTTAATCCTAGATACCAAAATGCACGTCTTCTTCTGGAAGATTATAGCTCGATCACCCTTGTGAAAGTTATACAAATATTAGCATAAATTTGGATCCTGTTCATTAAAAATATAATAGGTATATTTATCGTACTTACAAAACATAAATGCACAAAACACATATTGATGTAGGTACAAAACTGTTATGTATTTTTATTGTTTACAATGTTTCAATGTTTCCACTTGCTGGCAGATCAAAATTTGATACTGATATTTTTATCTCAAACACTTTCCACTAAATTTTTAACATTTTGGTTTCTTCTTTTTTGACTTCTTCGCCAGTTCTTGAAGCTTACAACACACCGAATGCAAAAACCTGGCCAGTGCATTGCTGTCGTCGTCGGAGTGTTTCGACATCAACTCCCTCTTCTTTCTATTTAATTCTTCTTTACATTTATCCTTCTCTGCTTTCAATTGTCTCTTCGCCTGATCCTTTTCTGCTTTCTTCGTGC
Source organism: Lygus lineolaris (assembly GCA_030264115.1). Classification (NCBI taxonomy): domain Eukaryota; kingdom Metazoa; phylum Arthropoda; class Insecta; order Hemiptera; family Miridae; genus Lygus; species Lygus lineolaris. The sequence continues at coordinate 3,440,313 of JAEMON010000016.1, forward strand.
ATTTCTTCATGCACTCTTCCAATGCTTTTTGCATTTCTTTGTCTACTGGTGGCTTAGCTGGTTCTTTCTTTTTACTACTCTTTTCATATGGATTCTTTTTGTCATTTTTCTTCTTATCTCCGGATTTCTTTGCCATCTGTTGTTTGATAGTTGCCATCTCCTTCTTCAGTTTTTCATTTTCCTGTATCAATCCTTTCACAGTATCTTCAGCTTTCTTCTTCTCTTTCTTTAATTTATCACAATCATCTCCCTTTGATCCTTCTTTCTTCCTATTCGCGCAAGGATCTTTGGTATCGCCTGCAGATTTCTGATTGACGTTTTGCTTCTTCTTCAACTCTTCAAGCTCCTTCTTTAATTTTTCATTCTGTTTCAGGAGGTATTTAGCACAATCTTCCGCCTTTTCTTTCTTTTCTTTTATCTTCTTACAGTTAATCCCTTTCTGTGATGGTTTTTTACAAGGTTCGTATGATTTTGCTTCCTTTTTGCCTCCTTCTTTTGAACTCTTTTCGCAGGGATCGTTCAGAGACCCTTGCTTTCCTATTTCTTTCCCTGCTTCTTTTCTTGCTTCTTTTCCTGCTTTCTTATCTACTTCTTCACATGGGTCTTCTCCCTTTATCTTGTTATCGTTCACTTTTCTAGAATCATCATTCTTCTTGCTTTTACCCTTCTGCAAACCTTCAATTTGTTTCTTCAACTGTTCCTGCTGTTCGCAGCATTGATCCAGCAGACCTTTTGCTTCAGGGTCGTTCTTGATGCTATTTTTATCCTTTTTAAGGGAAACCAACTGCTTTTTGAGTTGATCCATCTGTTCGCAGCATTGGTCCAACATTTCTTTTGCTTCGTCCTTATTTTGAGCTTTGGGCGCCTTCATAGTCTCAACCTGCTTTTTCAGTTGTTCCAACTGATCGCAGCATTGATCAAGAAGATCTTTGCTCTGTTGGCTAAAAGATACTTTGATGTCACGATTCGCGAGCAACCCGTTCGTTGGAAAAATTATGCGTTCTTTCAGGGGTTGCGACGGGATTTGAGTGAGGTGGATGAATCTGTTCGCTATTCCAACCAAGCACGGCTCACATCTGTTCAAAAAAGGACATCTTCCGTCAAGTTCCAGTAAAAATATATTCAATTTGTTTTCGAACATCTGCGGAGCACGTAGAGGTGTTTCTTGAGTTGGAGTGCTGCTAATTCACGTCACGATTTGGTATAATATTTTGCACGATCCCGGTAAACGAGAGCTCGAAATTAAAATCGAAGTCGATAAACGCAAAATTGGAATGAAACCCTAGAGGTGTTAAGGGAATGAACTCTCACAAAAATTGCCCTCTATGTTGGTTGAAACAATTTGGGTTAAATAACTCTACACGCCATACAGAAAAATTGTGATTTTGCCCAAAAGCTCTGTTGGGTAAACAATAAATTTAGAGAGACGGGCACCAATTTTAAAGTTTTACTCATATTCGATCGTGGAGACGTTTCCAACCTTAACACCTCTACGGCCCTTCAGATCGTAGGTAAATGACGAATCCATAAGTATTGAAAGTATCGGTTTTTGATTTGTAAAAGGCTTCATTCAAAATAGATATCAATGTGTAAGATACGTTAGAACAAATCTAACCAAAATTGTATTGCTTATTTGAGAAAACAAATCGTGAACTGGGCTTCCACATCATCGATATATGTACACGTATTTTGTAAAATAATACTCGTAATAATTAGGTGTAGAATCTACGGTATAATGATTGATTAATGTGGCCGTTCAAAGGCTCTTAAATAGTGGAACGTTGGTAGTTTTCTTCCATACCTACCTATAAAGTTTGCTTTTTTCGCATTCAGTACCTATTAGAGATACATCCATAGCGTTACTGAAAGAGGCCGAGATCCCTGTGTTCGCCCACCCGTCATGAAGAACAAAACAGAGCATTGTATCGATTGTAGAACTCCAAAACTTGCTAATTTTGCATAACCCCCTTCAAATTAAGCCATTCAAGCATGTGCACACATTAAGACCTATAAATAGTAGGTACCTACCTATTTATTTTGTAAATGTTGAAATTGAGGTGATGAAGAGATGTTTAGTTGCTTATCCATGTCGACAGTTAATATATACTTATTTCAAAAACTCACCTCGCTCGCATGCAAGGAGAATCTTGAAACTGCTTACACTTGAGAGATAACGGATTCAGTCGGTCTTCAGGACGTATGGCTCTGTTAACTCTGCATTTACCTGAATGAGTAGTAAACACCCGTAGCTTAATATTGGTTAGTCCAATGTTAGTGCTTTCCAATCAATTCTGGAGTAAATTAATAATAAACTAATAACAATAATAAACTAATAATAATAATTAACTAATAAATTAATAACAAACGAATTTCATGAAAATGCCGAGATTAGAAAAATGAAGGAGCCACGTTTTTTTTCTGCCAATTTCAGTTCACTATTTTTGCAATAGGTACCCAAATCAATAAAACCTACCTTTCAGTTTAAAGAAAAAATAGATAGGTACATACCTAGACTTTAGTGGCAAAAAAAGAATCACGCATAAGCCACATGGGCCCATAAAATTAGTGAAAGCATACAAGGATTCACAAGGAGTTTACAAGGATTATCTACTGGTGGTGACAAAATGTAACATACATACCAACGTAAGTAATAGAACCCAAAAATTTGAATACGTAAGTGGTTAAAATTTATCATTCAAGTAATGAACTACGAAAAGAAAAAACCCTTACCTCTAACTCCACCTCGAGAGATGGAACACTTGGATTTCTGTTTGCCTTTATTCCCTTCTTCCATACCACGAATGCCAGGACAGCCCGAGCAAATTTTATCCTGTGACAAGTAAATTTTCATGTGGTAGTCACATTCTTATCGATGTTTCCTCAAACATACATATTGCGTGTGTAGGTACAATAACTTGTATCAACCACCCTCTTCAGAAGGCACCTGATGAGTTGGGTAGATATGATTATTGGGCACTTGTTTAAATTACTTTTGCCAAAATTGTAAATCCATTGGCCTAAAGTTTAAATTAATTTGGCAAAAGTTTGCCTAAAATTTGTCAATGTACCTACCCCATAGAGCGTTAAATTCAGGTTCGAATGATTTCAACAATGTGTCTACCTAGTACCCTACCTAAACGGGGTCCCTGGTGATACTTAGTTAATGTACGAAATGGTGGCTAAAAATTCTGTAGGATGAAGTCTACGTATTCTCCTAATGGAATCAGCCTTCTTACATTGTCCTGAGCGTCCTGACCACCGGTCTTTTTGTCGTTGCCTTTCCTCGCCAGTAGCTTAGCCGATGTATGGAATTTGCTCCTCTGATAAGGAACTTCTTCCAAATCCACTAAGCGGGGTCCGAAGGATGAAATCGGGTAATCCCCCAGGATGTTACCCACCGACTTGACCTTATCGGCACCTCCTTGTTTCTTTTCAGTTTCCTTGTTCTGTTTCTCAATCAACATTTGAAGTTTACTCTTCTTGCTCTCCAGTCTTCTCTTCTTTTCCACGGACGTTTCCTCTGAGAGCTGTGCTTCGAGTTCGTGTTTTTCCAGTTCTTTTTCAGTGAAGTTCCTCATCCTTTGGGTATTTTCGTACTGAAACGAATTTAATCCTTCGTAATAAAATTAAGTAATAGTATTAAGGTAAGTTGATTTGAGAGAAGTCGTTTTGAGGAGCCCTGAGGCTATCGCCATAGCGGGGCATAGCGGCAATAGAAATAACTCAGTACAGTAAACGCGTTGTAGGCATTTAAGTGAAATTGAATAGTTCTGTCAGTTTGGGATTGTTATGAAGTATAATGATTTTATTCCTTCAAACGATTCGTAGCTTGAAGCTGAAAATCATGAAATTTCATAATCCAATAATAAATTGTTGGGTTCAGGTTTAAGGAAAATCGCAGCAAAGGGTTTCCTCAGTGAGGATTTCAGGCAAAACTGCTCTGTAATTGACCGATTGCTCTGTTTTGAATTACTGTTACTGTTGAGCAAACTGCTCGGTAACTGAACTGTAATTGAGCATTCCAGGCAACTGTAATTGTAATTGATTGAAGGATTCTTACGCATTTTTCTTCTGGAATATCAATTATTCATTTTAAGAACTTTGATTTCAGCAATACATTGAGCAACTGCAACAACCGTAATTGATCATTTCAGGCAAAACTGACTAATTGAGCAATTGCTCTGTTACTGAATTACTGATACTGTTGCTGGAACTGTAATTGAGCATTTCAGGCAAAACTGCTCTGTAATTGATTGAGGGATTCTTACGCATTTTTCTCCTGGAATATCAATTATTCATTTTAAGAACTTTTCAAAATTGTTAATAATTTATGAATCGTCATAACCATCACATTGTATCTGGTTCTTAACGTATCTACTTCGTGAAGGCGCTCGCTACCTGTGCTCAACTAGTTTTGATGGATTTTCCATCAGTTCCCTTCTTATACCTCGTATACCTACTTATAACTACCGAGAAAGAATGGGGAAACTGCATAAATTTCAAATAGGTAACAATGAGATCCAACACTCACCGGTCGTTCCGCAAAAGGCTTGTTGAGAAGCTCGGCGTTCATTCCCGCTCTATCCACGAGCTTATCGAAGCAAATCGGGCTTTTGGCAGGCTGAAGATGGTTCGTGTTAACCTTCACAGCCAAAAGTACGAGTATTGTTAAGTGATAGGAAAATCTAAATAGATTTATATAGAATGATAAACAACGAATTTACATTACCTATATAATAATTTATTAGGTGGGTTTCCATACCAATTTAAGTACCACCTGGATAGTGACATGCTTGAGATTTACCTATACTTGTGACGGGAGACAGCTGTGTAATCACACGCCGAACTATGTATACTTACCGAATTTCGTACCTCAAATAAAACACATCACTGGGATGGAAAATGTGAGTGAAGAGGGAAATTATAGAAAAATACGTTGCAAAATATTATAGTGTTATTCTGTGTTATTCATTATATAACCATTCACTATTCATCAAGCTGGGCATATTGTTATTTTGGTAGTACCAGACCTCACTAAGGATTAACGGTCTCCATTACTTCTAACGCTGCGCTGTTGACTTTTATTGTTTGGATGGAGAAAATGTATGTAACATTGACAGGGGCGGTTATGGGGAATCTGATGAAGTGAGGCTAAGAACCAGGATAATTGAAGAATAAACCAGTATGGGTATTGCTATTAAGGGACTGGCCACTGTGGAAAGGGGGCCATTTGAACATTTTGAACATTATAGCATGAAGAAATTACTGTCACCGCAGTATCTATACGGTTTTCAAGTTTACGTATAGTAACCAAGGCTTAAGTGAGCCATTTCAAACATCACCCTCATTGGCTTCCATCTGGACTTACGGCGATGTCTATTGGTTTTCAAGCAAAGGCTGCTGATTTTCAAAGATCATTTTGAGGGTAGTTAACTCTTCTGTTACTTTACCTTTACCTTGTTACTTTACTTTACCTTTCTGTAGTTTCGTTCATGGCATTGATTAGTGGCATACTTTACACTATCCAGAAAATGGAGTCCAGAAACTTAAACAAAAATAATAAAACAACAACATAAATAATAAAATAATAAAAATTAAAGAAAAATTATCAACAAAAAATTATATTTAAAAACAATAACAAAACAACAACAAAAATAATAAACATTAAAAAAATTATTAACAAAAAATAATCTTTAAAAAACAAAACAAAAATAAAAGAACATAAAAATAAGCAAACATAAAAGAACATTAAAAAAAAAACTAATTTAAACAAAAAATAAACACATAAAAGTAAACATAATAAATAATAAACAAAAATAAATTGTAAATAAAATGTAGAAAAAGGAGTTTTCATAGGAATAATTCCAACCAAATCAGTGCAGATTATCACATGACTTCGAAGTTCTGAGAGCTGAAATTTCACCGTTAAAAATCCGCCCTTGAACATTGAAATGATGACCGGTGGCAAATACTCACTACTTTAATGAATTCAGGATAGTCCTTCGCCATAAACGCTTGGCCAGTACTGAAATTTCTTGCGCTCGGGGGTCTCAAGAGTGTTTGTCGACCACAAACTCCCTTCTTGACTTCTCGCTGCGGCGTGTAGCCTGGCATCGTCGTTGGAATAGGCAGAAGATTTTTGGAACTGAAGTCAACGTCCATGTACCTTGAAAATGTAAAAGATAGATAGTAGGTAGCGTACGATCAAAGACATACCCACGTCAAAATATCTAGCAATGGAATTCCAAAAGATACGGTACTATATCTGGCATGTTCTCATGAAATTAGAAGCGTTTATTGCACCTTTAGGTCATGCAAAAGCCTATTATTACATAACCGAAAAGTTGAAGTACCTGTTGAACATTTGAGGAGGGCATTCGACGTTTTTGAAGTCTCCGTAAGTTTTGCATGACAGCTTGTAGTGCCTATCCTGATGTTTGTCTGGCATCATTTCGGGTACATATTTGATTGGACATCTTAGAGTAATACTGCCAATAGAAAACAAAAACATGGTTAGTCCAAAAAATTAAACGAGAAAAATTAGGTGACGGTATCGAATTGAATAGAATCCACTTCTCCTAAGATGAGCATTGTTTAGAGGCGTTATTGTTGACTTTGCTGCATTTGCCTTGTTCTAGATTTACAGAATTTCCAAACCTGATTTGCCGTTTTCCAAACCAAATTGGACATTTTCCAAATCAAATTGGACATTTTCCAAACCAAATTGGACATTTTCCAAACCAAATTGGACATTTTCAATCAAATTGGACATTTTCCAACCGAAATTGGTCAAATTTCCAACCCAAATTGGACATTTTCCAAATCAAATAGGACACTAAAAAATAAGTTGTACTTCAATCATCCATGAAAATTGGTGCATTGGGCAAATTGGTCCAATTGGAGAACTGGACCAATTTTGGACTTTTTATTCTAACCCGAGGTGATTCAAAAAGTGTGAACCAAAATATTTCAACCAAAAGTACTTTTCGCAAAACGTCATATTTCAAAGTATTAGTTTTTAACCACCTCCAAATTGGATCATTCAGAAAACTTTGGTGCTTTTTGAACTCTCCAGTTGATGCTCTACAACTTTATGGGAAGAGAGAAGCGATTTTATAGGTCCCTTTTGGTATAATACACCTTTCAAAACGGGCGAAATGGAATTTTTACAAAAGTTGGGACAATTAGGTTTTTTTTTTCACCGCCAGTAAAAATTGGCCCATTGAACCAATTTCACTCTTTTCTCTTAATCGACCCGAAATTTATTGATTTTAATGCTCCTCAATTTACTTCCCGGCAACTTTTTATGTAGGATGCGTCGTTTTCGAGCAACAAGCGATAAACTGAAAGAAGTTCAAAAATGTCGAGATATTATTGGCTGACAAAAGGTTCATCTGGATAAGACTCCAAGAAACCAAAAAAAAACTCTTAACAGGTAGCCGTCTACCGAGACGAAGAAGTAATTTCAAGTTAAAATCAACAAAGACACAACAAGTGAAAATAACAAATAGCGCGCTTACGAAGGTGGTCCACCGTCTGTGTCGGCTCCTTTGAATTGAGAATAAGGCATTTTTCTGGACGTGTCTTCTAAGCAGAATAGTTCATTGCCGGGACATACTGGAAGCTTCTTCACCACACACTTTGTAATCTACGTCATAAGACAATATTATTGTAAGAAAATGTCAGGATCGGACAATTAAAAAATTTAACAAGGAAAATCTGAGAACAATCTGAAACTGAAGAGTGTTTCAAGCAAAAGTTAGCCTACAAGTGCTTGTCTTTACACACTTAGACATAACGATCAACTTACTCTTCAACAAAATCAAGTACGCCAAGATATACCCCCAACCTCGCCAAGTTATATAAACTGACTGGAGAAAAAATACCAAAAAATGGGCAATTCCTTCGTGTTACAACATCCATGAAAAATGCGAGTCCGGCAGAGGCAAGAAGTTAAATGTTTCCTGTTGTGAAAAACCGAAATCCCCTCCCTATTTTACCTACAACATTTATTTTTGTTTGTGGGTAGCCATGGGTATACTTTATGGGTTGAGGGTGGAAGAGTTCTCGGCTAGCTTCCGGTTTCTAGATATTCGTTTAATCCAACACGTTTAGAAACTTATTTGTTGCCTCTTCGGAGATTTAGTTGACTGTGCGGGCTTGTCCGCTTTGTTATTGTCGCGACATTACAAATATGAATGCTTTGGGCATAGGTAGCTTACATGCTCTTCAGAGGGGGTTAAGTGGTGTAAAATCGTTTAAAATCGGGTTCATTTTTCATGTAAAAATGGTAAATTTGCAAGTGGTAGACGAGACTATTACATTTGAGGGTTGAGAGAGACCGGAAGCTAGCCGAGAACTCTTCCACCCTCAACCCATTAAGTAAAAAATATATTTGTTTTCAGAACCTGGGCACCCAGGAACTTTTCAGAAGTAGATTCCCAACTAGGATAGGTAATAACTATTTTTAATAATTATGAATTATAGGGACATGGTATTCCATACCTTCTTCCGTGGTGGGAAGTACTAACAATACTATTCAAATAATGTGTACCTATAGGGTGTCTC
>JAEMON010000016.1:5339596-5351483 GCA_030264115.1 Lygus lineolaris
CAGGAAAAGAATATGTTATCACAGGAAAATCCCATCCCTGATAATGATGAATTCATTTGAAGGATTCGATGGGAATTGGCCAGGAAGAGCTAAGCTCCGCTCCAAATTTGTAGGAAATTTGACTGTATTTGTGTACGATTCGGTGGTAGCCGAGCTCAAATGCTGGCCGCTTTTCCTGGCTTTTCATGACTATTCCGGATCCTTATTAAAATCCTGACGTAACCATCCCTATAATCGTGAAAACCCTGTCGGTGTACCATTCGACGCATCCTTCGATTTCAATCCGTCGGGTCAACAATTTTGAATATCCACCGAGACCCTTGTGATCGGATTTCTGCCGTGTCAACACGTCTCAGGACAAAGTTACCTCCAGTTGACGTAAAACCACCAGTTGATCGTCTAGTCGAAGTTGTTTTCTTCCTCGGCTAATATCGGAAGGGAGAAAATTTATGCCGTTACGTGAAACGGAGGGAGAGAAGCTTTGGGCTCGTGATTGATAAAACCAATATCACTTTTATTGGCGCGGCGTCCTCCCCATCAACTACACGTGGTTAGCCCAATCTAGATTGCACCAAAAAATATTTCATTCTTTACTGTGTCTTCTGCCACATGACAAGTCTATAAAACGTTATGTGGTGAATAACAATAACATCTTGTTGTATAGAGGTCTAGCAAAACGTCCACCAAAGTATATTTTACCAATGAAGCAATATACCTATTCCAAAAATGTTGGTAAACAGGAGAATTTTTGAAAGTGTTCTACGCGTTTCATGGAAATCCATTTTAGTGCGATCAGAATCCTGAAATGGTGAACAGACGTACAGACGGGACAAATGGCCATTTCCCGGCTCCAAATTAATCAGAAATTTTGCGCTGATTCCGAGTATACCCCATGTTCCAATACCTGAAATAGCTAATTACCTGCTAAATGAGAAAAAAAACTAGAAAATGCACGTTTTTGAGCATTCTAACTGACAAAAATTGTTATTGTATAAAAGAAAAGTCGACGAACGGAGCTCACCAACAGCCATGACTTTTCAAATTTTTCCATTTTCTTGGCTATTTCAGTTGTGAACACGGAAAGAGTCGAGAAAACAGAAAACCTTTTAATGATTTCTGAAAAATCACCAAAAATCAAGGCTACTGTGTTGTTGAGCTGGCGTTAGTCTCATTCGACGCAGAATTCTCGGTTCTTCTCATAACTCTTTAAATAAACAATTTTATGCTGTTCCAATGAAAAAAGTGAATTTTCCAAGGTTTTTTCAATAGTTTCGCAGGTAGATAATTATCTATTTTAGGAATCGGTTTATATTAGGACATGGAGTATATTAGGAATCGGTGCACAATTTCTTATCAATTTTTGAACGGAGCTTAGTTTTTGCAGGATCGGCCCCAATTTGAGACTTGGCGAACAGTGAGAATTTACTGATTTTTAATATCATAATCGGATTCAGCATTTTCGAAAACGCCAAAGAAGTTGAATTCACAGACCTCTCCGGGTAGGTACTATTTTATTAATTTTTAAAATTGACGACAGAATTTCGACGATGCTAAATCGTATTTTTACTAAAAAAATTCGAAATCAAATCCATGCATTAAAAATTTCATTCAGCCAGATTTTGATAACTAGTCTCATTTTGCCGTAATTTAAGGCACTTACTCATTGTATCACCGTTACAACTTCAGTCCACCCCATTCTCTTTAATCCAAATTCAGAGTGAAAGAATTTCTTCGAAAAGAGTTGAGTTTCAATGCTTTCCTAGCAGTTTCCTAAACACGGTAGAGTTGCACGTATTTCTCGACTACAATTGTTTGTGGTTGGAAACCCCAATGTCAACCGAGTGCGCAGCATAATATTTTTCTCGGTTATACCTAATTCAAACAATGCGTTTGTTTCGAAACCAGAATGGAATTCGGCTAACGTAGCTTTCGTTACGACATCCTCTGGCGCCTGAATCGTTTTAGATCTGGTTTTCTTGCCTACTTTCCCTGGCACCTCTCTATATGGGATTCCTTGGAAAAAAACGAGAAAACAAAACAATTTGAAAGACAACAAACCAAGAATTCAGAGAAAGATGTTGAAATTTGTAAAGTGGGAGAAGCAAATATTATAACAAGGCCCAAATGGGAAAAGGCCAAAATTGGAATTTGATGAAAATTCCCCAATTATTCTCAAGAAATACGTTAATAATAAAGATGTAGATATCAAAATGACTATTTTGTTGAATCGTGTTGAAAAAACCGAGGTTAAGTTTGGTGAAAGCGGAATTTGGTGAAGGCAGGACTGCGCATACTTACCAACCGAGTCTCACCTAAGCAGTCTGTAAAGGTAGTCTGTTTGGGAAGAACGAACGTATCTACACTTGTTTGAATACAGCTTTAATTATTTACTATGTACCTGTATTTCGAGGGGTGCATTCGAACACTAGAAATCGAACTTTGGAAAGTTCTAGTTCAAATTGTTCGGACTCCCCGATTTGAGTTCGACTCGAACTTTTTGGGTTCGAATACAGAGTGCGACTAAAGATAGGGTGGTCCATTTAGCGTGAATATCCCATTTTTGAAGAAATATTCAGGTAATTCATTTATGAAAATTAACAAAAAGGAGGAAAAACGTGGATACCTTGTTAAATACAACCGACCCACTATGTTATAGTCATTGCTAGGAACATACTCATCATTTTGGAAAAAATTCCATCAATATCGGAGCTGCCGTACGAGTGGAGTTGAGTCACAAAAATAGAAACATACATCGTAAACAAGCATTCCGTAGATATTATTATACAGTTCGTAAAAGTTCCCCCTTCAGAATATGAAATGTTGAATTCAATTTGGAAAATGTTGAGTTCAATTTGGAAAATGTTGAATTCTAATTGTAAGTACGATGTTGAATTGAATTTGGAAAGGCTAAATATCGAGAATTATAAAAATTGTTTGCCCAATTTTTGGCGCATGGAGGAAACATAAATATGCAGCCCTCACCTAAGCAATGATTTCAGATGGAAACCCTCATTTTTCATTTCAAATTGTGATTATAATTATAATACCTATGTGAAATTGCATGAACAAAAATGAAGTCCCCCGTCAGTCGAATATTGAATACGTTGAGAGGTCAGTGAAGCGAAAACCGTCAAAAACTCGTGCTTTCAGTTTACTCATCGTCCCCCTAAAATCACAACAAAGAACAAGAAACAGCCTCCACACGGGACAAAACAAAGACACACCCATAAAATGGAAACAATGTCTCTTTCGCCACATCTCGAAAAAAATTGTGTGGCGAAGAACCCCAGAAAATAACCTTCTCCCCACACCTCGTTATCCGGTATTCCCACTACCTAGAAGCTACTACCTTTACCATGAGAGGGAGACCTGAACCTGCTACCAATATCCCTGGAATCGAGCCTTAGCGCAGTATTGCAAGTAGGTATGTAACAGGAAGGTCCCGTTAGTGACCTCAAGCCATGTTTTTGAAAGAACGAAACATTCAAATGGATTAAATAATATTTCACGCTGAGCTTTAGTTTCATTTGTAGTAAAAATAGAGAAGCAATAAAAAACAAAAACAAAAAACAAAATCAATACCGATATTCTACTGGTCATAAATCGACAGTGTCGATAATATCGAAGAGAAGTATCGATATATCAATATTTCGGATTTAAAAAAATAAAAACAATCAGAATTAATATATTTGTTGATGAATTACATCGTTCCCCTCTGGTCAGGATGGAGAGTATTTATGGATTTAAGTTCATGCATGTTAGTCCTTCTGTCTGCAAGGAGACGATAACCCAGAAGTTACCTATTGGTGTTCAAATAAAACAGGCTGCTCACTCCTAACATTCAAATAAGAAAGTTAAAACGCTCATGAAGAGACTATACCACAATAAAATTAAGAGCCATAGAACATGTAAGTACCTAAGCACGAATAATTTTCATTCCTGGTTCATTTTTACTGTTCCCATAATGATCACACAACGAAGCTACATGATTAACGATTAAACCTACGACCTACACTTGATATTATGATAACTTGAAATCATCAACGTCATGGTGAGATGAATCATGTATGATCATTAGATCATTAATACTGACGACTCCTAGGGTCACCCAAAGTCTAAACCAGCCTAACCCTTGATGCTCTTGGCATTTAAACGGTTTAAAATGCCCCGCTAAAAAGTTTAAAGTCCCCTTCGGCCGACAAGCGGCGGTCCACCCACCATCTCGCTCGTCATCTTCACGGATTTAAAGGTCTCGATTCCGGTTCCTTCATTCCTCTTCCTGTTTTTTTAATCCCCTCCTCTACTTCTACCCATTCAGTCTCTCGCATTCCATCTATGACGACGAGTTCTCTTGCAACCACAATTAACCCAGTAGTTCAGATAGCATCCAGTGTTTTAAAAGGTCAAGAAAACGGAGTTTATCCAACGTTGAGCAATAATGTGGAATTATCATCAATTTTTTTTCTGAGCGACAATGGTACAGAATAAACAGTAATGAAGTCATAAGGCAAAAATAGTGCATCTGTAATTTTAGAACATTTATTGAAGTATTTACTATTTTAATTGGGCGGGAAAGTGACGAAGAGTGTGTGTAGTGTGTCGAAAAGGGTGTCGTCTGTCATTGGCCAAATCTGTCCAAGATGACAACCTGACAAAACGGAAAACAAAGCACGACACTGTCCTGATTAGTGAGATTAGAATTTACTTCATTAATAAATTGATTGAATTAAATTGTTACTTATTATTTATAAATTTTAAATTAATTATTCAAATTATTCCTATTTTCACTGCTCCCAATGCGATCTCAGCGCATTCTTTTTCGGTTCAGTTCTTTCCGTGTGACGTAAGAAAAGGGTTTCCCAAGAGCCTTTGGAATGCTGCCTGTTATTCAAACAGCTGATATTTGATTCCAAGTTTCCTCCACACCAGAACGATGAACTATTTTTTTTCTTTGTAAAAATTTATTTTTTCTACACGATAATTCCCCATTGGAGTCTAACTATGTGGAGAAAACAAAAATATTCCGGGTTTTTCCGATTTCATTCAAGATATTATCTAGCTTCATTCAATTGACTCATTTAAAATTAATTGGTGATCATTTTTTACTGTTTTTAATTTTTTTTTCAAATTTGATATTATTGTGTTAATTTTTTGACTATTTTTACAATATAAATATTGAAAGTCCGATATCAATATTATGCCTTTATATCCCACTCTCACTACCGTTAGAAGGAAGAACGCCTCACCTCAAAAAATGCTATTATCAGATGAAAGTTTCCCAGATGAACTTCTCTATAAGTTCTCTTCAGATCATTCTTACGACCCAACGTTTTGGTGGTAGATCGATGAAACTTCAATTAATTTTAATGCAATAAAAAAGCAAGAATAAATTGATTATTTCAACGGTTAGTGACATCTGAGGCATTTCTGATGTTTTTGGAGGTAAAACGCCTCAGTTATCTTGTCGCACATGACATACTAAGTAGTTGTCCAAACCGGAATGTTAGTCACTTTCTGTGAATTTCACCGTCTCTCGAGGTCAACTGAAGAAAACAGGTGATTCCCAATTTCCTCTTGGCAGCCAACGAATAACCACGTGACCGCCTCGTGAAATGCAGTCGAATGCAGTCTGAGTCACCGACACGCTTGGCTAGCTCCAGCTCCACCGATAAGAATTTATATTCCTTGTAAACGTTCATTTCCGCGTTGATATCGGTCCTGAAGGAAGACATAAGCGTTTTTTCCCACGCGATTCGTCGAAAAGAGCTCTCCCTGTGATGAACCACCGGGAGAAGATAATGGGAATTCAAATTGAAATCAGGGATGAATGCCAATTCGTGTGGCGCCTGCAGTCGCTTCTAATCGTTCCACGAACTGTGACGCAACAGATCCCGAGAGACGAACTAGTAATATTTGAATTCAGCGAGGGTTTTGCATATAGCTGGGATTCCCCTTATTCTCGCGAAAGTAATTGCAGAGAACTTGCACCGTACGTGGTAAATCATTCGCGGAAAGGTGGACTATTCTGGTCGCGTATGAACTCAAATGACTCTGCAGCTTTGGATGCAACGCCATTTCGAAGAACAAATAGAAACCGCTGGTATACATCACAGATATTTACTGAATTAATCAACATAATTTAAAATTGATAAGTTCAGGCGAAATCAACGCCATTCTAAAAAAATTCCATCCAAAATCCCCGTTTTGGACACTGACTAAATTTAGCGCTCATTCTACGCAAATTCAACCCACTTCAATTATTTTATATTCGGTTTTTTAAAGGGTTGTTTTCTCATTTTACGAAAAAAAAAGAAAAAAAATCTTGCCCGGAACAACAAATTGACCAGAGACTGATAGCCAAACACAGAACCAAATGAAGACCATAGGGGAAGAACGATTCGCAAATTTTTTTTTGATTATTCAAAAGAGCATGTTGAAAATTTTTATAAACAATTTTTTTTTCAACATTTTCAACTTCCTAGAGTAGGTACTTAGGTATTTTTGAAAAACTTCCTTCGGTTGAAACGTGAAGCTATCCCAAATTAATTGAAGCGCGTTAAATTCTGCGACGAATGAGCAAGAAAAATATCAAATTTAGTTGGTGGTCAAAATGGTAATATGTCTGAATAACATCCATTTTGCGATGGCTTATCAATTTTAAATGATCTTGATTGATGGCACGATTCTGCTCAAATTTTTAGGGTAGTTGGGGGCTGGCCTCCGAATGATTCCTTCGAATTCCTCCCTTTTGCGAGTTTTCGAAGAGAAGAGAAAGAAAAGAGGTTCGTTGCCCAGAATTTTTGGAGTACCTAAATTTAGAGTCGAACATCGCTGAAAAAACCGTGTTTTTTGAGGTTTTTGGTGTAAATTACCATCTTAAAGAAGATATGGGTAGTATGGTCGGCCGTGAGATGTTTGTTTATCGTGGCTAGTCGGGATGCGGCGGTGATAATGGTATATTCCGAATCAGCGTAACATTTCCTATTAGCATCACCCACCAAATCGGTTAAAATTATTCTTTGGAAAACCGCTCATCCACTCATGCTGCATGAATGGAACATGTTCATCAGTTTCAACAGGATCATCGGATCAAACATATCAACATACTGGGAATAATATTTTTTGATTGATAATGACAGTTTAGAAAAATATCAACAAGATCTTGAACTTCCCAATCAAGTCGTCCAATACGAGGAAGCTACGCGCCACGCCAATTTTGCAAACTTTTTCAGGAAGTAACGCAAAATCAAAATATCCATTTCTCCGTCCAGCAAAATGGGAAGTCAAAAACACATTTCCCACGCTCCACCTCGTTTAATTGACCTTAAATCGCTTCCGAGTCGTGAAGCAATGGCAAATCGGCTGGCTTTGCCAGATAAGAAAGTCGAAACGAGTCAGTGATAGAAAATAGAAATTCCTTCGTGGAGCCTCAACGCTTCCTCATTCGAGTCTAATTTCGGTCTGACGAGTGGCGGCGGGTCCCGCGGCCTCGAGGCTCAGCCTCTACCGCAGAAATGAATCACCTTATCGATTTATATCTATCGATTAGAGATTACTTTGATTCGTTCGGGGACTTATCGGTCGGAGGATGCGAAATTATGGAGTCGATCGTCCTTGAAACGCTCCAAATCCACTCAAAGGGACATATCTTTCCTCTCCAGCTTTACTGAACCAACTAAAGGTTCTAAAATCCAAATAGGTACCTGATCTAGGTATCCCATAGTTCATCATAGCGATCCCTTTTCGATCAACTTCAAGAAAGGATGATCAAGTCTCTCCATTCATATTCTACTGTCAGTGGCAGCAATTTTTACCTATTTCGCTATCTATCGATCTGATTCTCTTTGAATTGTGTTCTCCTGATTTTCCCAACATGGACCCGTTTGAACCGATTTTATTTTACTACATTAGCTTGCATAACCCATAGATTAATTTTCGTAAACACCAACAAGAGAAAATTCAGACGAAACTGGTAGTACCAATTCAATGTCTAACGCTCACATCAGCCTGTTGAGTACAGGATTACTCATAGAATACAATTCAAAATAAGTCATAGAAACCTATAATATAAGAACTGTACACTAAATATAATCAAACTAGGTTTGATAAACTTACCTTTGCAATTCCATGTATAACCGGATTGGAGTATTTAGCAGCTTAATGGCAGATGAAAAATACATCATGTACACACCTGCAACAAGACATGAGGGTATTTAATCAATCTAAAATGAGTTGTATCTATATTGGTATATATATGGACGTCAGAGAGACACACTAACAGAAGTAGTGCGCAGGTAGTATTATATGTAGCTGCAAATAAATTTTGAATTCGAATTTCACCACAAACCTTACAAAAGTAAAAATATCCAAATTTTCGAATCTGTCCTGAATTTTCGCATCACGAGATAACCCTTATAGTACTCACGCCTCTTCTTCTTCTTCAGCAATCCTCAGAAAAAAAATCGGGAGTATGTAAGTAGGTCTTTGATTTTAATAATGAAATTATGCGTTACTTTTCAGTTTGGTGCTATTTGAGGACGATTAGCACCATCATCCCAGTTGGTTTCCGTCAGTCTGACAGTCTGTTTTTGTTCCGTTTTCACAGCCACAGAGCTCATCAGATTTATCAATCACATCAATTATCAATGATGTGAGTAGTGGCATATCTTTAGATGAGTCCAACTTTAATGCTATAGGTTATATGGAATTTTGCTTTCTCACTACCGAAGGCAAGAAGCTATACATACATGTTGCATAGAATGTATTAGCGCACGAAGTTGAACAAATTTTTTCCTCAAAAATTTAAATTCCACGTTGTTTTCCCGTTTCTCAGCTTTCTAAACAGTTTTGGTTACATGTCAGTCTATCCGTCAGGTCGGTCTGTCTGTAGCGATTCCTTGTGCAGGGCATAACTACTGTACTAAATTATGGTAGGATTTTGGTGAAATTGTCATGGATCGAGCGGAGTTACCCCTAGACGCCCCTATCAATTCCATCCACTGAATTCACTGAAACTGCGGTCTCTCAGTTCTAATGGGCAGAAATGAGGCTTCCAAGCGATCGGGTGGGGAACTACAACTCCCTCCATGACTGGTGTGGGGAGGGAGACGGGCGCTTAAGTGCCCTCCCGCTCCGTGTGAAAACTCGGAGGGACGCTTAAGCTCCCATCCGCACTGAATGTGTTAAATTCGGATGGTAGTTGGGGACTGACTCCAAGACGATTGCCTATGAATTTCGTCACAATTCGATCAGTTATAGATACTGCGCATGCGTAAAGTTGAAACTTTTTGTCACAGGCAAAACTCTGGAAGTTTTCCACAAATTTCAGTGACATTGTAACTAACTAATTCTATGTGTACGTCGATGTTACAAAAGTGAGGAAGCTATTACTGCTGACCCCACTTGGCTGTTTTTTAGCTGCTTCTTAAGCGGAAATGTGGGATAAATTCGATAAATCAGAGGTTTTCAGTCTTTTTGCTCCCTTATGATTCAAACTATGTGAAAGTAAAACTGGGGTGATATAATTAGGTAGGTATTCAAAATAGTAATTTGGATGTCGAGTACTACAAATATAATCGTTTCATAGCTACAGAATTGAAGTCTCGATGCCAGAATAGAAGCCCAGATTCTGAGGAGAAATTACGAGGAGAAAATAAGAGCCGATATCGTAAATGCCACAGGATATCCCACATCCTACGACCGTCCGATGTGGGTTTTACTGGGATTCAGACGTGGGAATCGGATTCACACGTGGGAATGACATGAAATTTGGGTCGGGAGTAACGCTGGATGAGATGAACACGTCCCCACAATACCCTATGGAATTGAAAGAGGAAGCAAACCGCTGCCAAACCTACGCTAAGTCGAATCATTTGTGTTATTTTTATTTTTTTTCACCATAAGCCCGTTGCAGGCCTTCCATGACGTCACGACCGGACCCACAGATGGCGCCGGCACACGGGACAGGAAACACGTGGGTGACGCCCCGAGTCCGGCCAACTTCCACGTGGGAGTCCGCGGGGTCACGTGACCCCCTCGTCGCTCCGACCCTTGAGTGAGAGTATGAATAAAATAGAAAGAAAAAAAGTTCCACTTCCTCTTCTCTGCTTGCGTTGTTTTGCCCACACGCGAAAAAAAAAAAAAAAACAATGAATGAAAACGACCTGCATGTGCGTGTGTGTGGGACAGTGTCGTAGGTACGTCGTGTGAGTTGAGCGAGTGTGGTCGTTCGTGCGAGCGTGTGTGTTTGTCCCAATTACCGCCCACAATCTCCGATCATTCAAACGGTTTCCTGACTCATTCACCGGTCTCTTTTGAAAAATGCACTTCGAGCTATTTGACTTCTAGGCTTATCTATCAAGAAGATTCCTCTCCCGAATCCATGATGATATTAGATAGACAATGCAAGATTAGAGAAATTATGATATCACCAGCTAGCGGAGTGAGTAATTAGAAAAAAAAAAAAGAATTTGTGGTAAATGCGTTTCAAGTTATAAAATTTATTTATTCGAAATTCTCCAGCTCATAATGAATTGCTCACGTTTCATTTCATCGCCATAGGACAACTAGTAGCGTGTACTCATGCGCAAACTTGAATTTCCTGAAACTTCAATTTCTCAATTCATTTGGATTGTAATTGGGGGCTGACTTCAGGACGATAACCTATGAATTTCATCAGGATATGACCAGTAATAGCTACTGCGCACGCTCAAACATCAAATTCGCAGGCACAACTCCGGAACGCGGGACCCTACACGGTCCTGAAATGTTCACTTTCTGAATCTAAAACTACTCAGTTACAAATTACACTGTTCTTTCTATGTTACAAAAGCGAGGAAGCTATACTGCCCACCTAACTTGGCAGACTTTTTTTTTTAAACCCAAAATCAAAATTTCCACGTTTTAGACGTCCCTGAACAGTTTTGTTTTCGTGACTGACAGTCATTGAACCAAATATTTTCAAAAACGTAAAATGCGAGAGGAAATTTTGATTTTGGAGAAACGAAAGTTTTCTACTCCAAAACGTGGCGAAAATACAAAATACAGAACAATCCAAAATCTTTAGTGTCGTTATTTGCATATTTTGCCACGATGAATTGATTTTTCATACCGATGATTTGCCATAATACGTACTTTGATTATGATATATTGTGAAGGTCCACTGCGGCACTATTCAGGAAATACTAAGCTGATGTTAATGTAGGTTTCTTGACTTTGTCATGTACCTTAGAATACAGTAGACAATTACTTTCATAGAAATGTAGGCACTTGAACCTGATGATTATCAAACTTCAATAACTGATCGTTTCACTACAGTTGCTCGTCACTGGGACACGTAATCGTCGTTCACAAAAACATTGACGAGACTTACCAGGATACCTCGTTTTCTCCCGATGATAAGTATTTAGTTATTACAGTCCTAGATGGATTCTAGAAATTTCATGATCGGGGATCACACAGCTACGTCATTATCTTCCTTGTGATATTTTCCAGTTGAATAGAAGAGCTCAACGTTCTCGTTCTCTGAATTCAAAAAATAATGTCCAGGTTATTGCTCCTTCCATAGAAATACGAATCTGAACTCCGTTTGGTTTGCAGTTTTCAGATGGAAGCCGTACATGTATAGCAAAACCAAACTACTGAAACGAGATAACGAGGTGAAATTTGTAGTGAGTAAAAAAATCCTAGTTTGGTGGGCTATATGTTGCTGTATCTTATTAACTGGCAGCACCATGGATATAAATACCTACTTACCTCTTAGTTAAGTGATAAATTAATGTATGTCTTATAGTGATCTGTACGACCATGTTGATAGTTTTCTAAACTGACCAACATGGACGCATTCGAGAATCTGTTCCCCAATATGTTGTTGCTATTCACACACATG
>JAEMON010000016.1:5355214-5368592 GCA_030264115.1 Lygus lineolaris
CCATAAATTCGAAGCGAGATATCATCGTCTAGCTAGTAGTTCATTATGTTTACTATATATTTTATAGTAATTTTGTTGAATTTTGTACATGATTTCCGCTGCATCAGCTTACATTCGAAAGACTTGAGGGTTGGATAAGAAGATGAGACTGTGCAATTTGGAAAGGACGATACCTGTTAGGTCCGGGAGTTTGAGAAAAAAACCGGCAAAAAGTCATGAGAAACAATAAATTTTCTGGAGGCAGCGGCGATGACAAGCGACAACGCTCATAACCGGTAGGCTTGCCGTTGTCCTTACATAAATAAACTACCCACCGACCAAGCCTAGAACTAATTAGCGAGAACGACGGGATTGGCGAAGTTGGCAGACGCCTGATTGGAGAAAGCAGCCTTTTTCCTCGCAAGAAATGGCTTCGCGAACGGTACCCCGAGACTAGGTATGAGGAGACTGATGTGAAAGAAACAGGACAATGAGTTATTGCTGCAACACGGAGGTTTTAAACTGGTTACCCCCGTCATATTATACATAGAAGGCACTGGCGTATCCATCTACAAGGTATATTGTGAGTGGGCGACGGTGGATCGGGTTTCAGGACCGGCCTCCGATCCAGGAATCCGGTACGGGAGTGCAGTTAGAAAGTATCTCGCTTTGGGCCACAAATCGGGTTTAAGAAGGTCTTAATTGGACGCCACGCCTTTTTTTTTAAATCCCGCTTTCGAGTTGAAAAATACGGAGCGAGTCAAGCGCATTAGGTCGCCTGATTCGCGGTTAGTGCAAATTTTTTTGCTACATCACGACCGATGAAAAAAAATGCTCAATTTCCGTTTGCATAAATTCTGTTTCAAAGCTTTTTGAATACATTATATCCCGAAAATACCGATCAGAAATCCTTACAGTAGCAAATCACTCTGTGGGACGCAGACCTGTTAAATTGAAATTCTCCATCTATTCATCATTCAGTACATTGCAGTTTTACCTTTAGCCTCCATGAATCATCTCCTCTCGTTGGAAAAAGTCTAACAGACCTCCTTCTCCATGACTCAAATTTAAATAAAAATTTCATGACACCAACTTTGAATTTCACATTCGGATTTCACGTGTTGAATTCAAAGTAAAAATGACCTCTCACTCGACATTTTGAGTGCTCAAATACGCACTTAAAGTAAGAAATCGAGTTTTTGGGTGTACAATACAAACATGATTTTACTGAGTTGTTTCACGCTGAATCACGTGGTGATATAAATTTTGTTATTAGTCAAAAAAGGAGCATCCCAGAAATTTTATGAAAATTTGAAGTTTTGAGGCTTGAATCTAAAAATTAACACCACCAAGTTACTCAGCATGAAAAATATTGTTAGTTTACTGCACCCAAAAACTCGATTTATTGGCTTCAACGCACATTTTAAGCGAATTTGGCACGTTTTTGCATACTCGAAATATCGAGTGCGAGGTCATTAATTCATGTTTTCACGTAGAATCAGCATCTTCCATAAATACGAGTAATCCCTCGTAATAGGGGTTCCCATTTGATAAAACCTTCGCTGGTATCAAAATTTCAACTTTTTCGACATTTTACATTTCGATTATGGATTGGAGATCAACGTAAAACATTACGGGGAGATACTGGTTGACATTTTCTTCTAGCTCACTCCCTAAACAAAATAGGAAAGGGAGTCCTGTTTGACACCCTGTAATAGATAACACATCGTGGTTCACGTCTGGAAAACTCCATCGCTCATTCATTCATTATCATTCCATTGCGTCATAATAATAACATCATAGAAATAAGTCATTGTCTTCTTAAGCAACATAGCCTCAAGCCAACTTCTATGACCATGATCACACAAGGGCACATCGCAATCCTAATAGCTTAGCTACAATTTAGAACTACCAACGTAAATACATCTCAGGTCAAATCTTCTTCTCAGCATTTTATTCACCTAGAACTTGCCTGATAATAAATAAAATAATTGAATGTAAATAAAATAAAACAAAAATGAATACCTATACCTTCCTAATAAAAAAGTAAAAAATTAAAAATGTGAATGAAATAAATGTAAAATAAATGAATAAAATAATAAATAGAGTATGTAATTAAACATTCAACACTGTCCATTAGTCCTCGTTATAAAGAAACAACCTCTTGTAGCTAAGAATGACTTCAAGGCTAGTAGAAAATGGTGAAATCTACAGGCAGATAAACTTTACATCCTGCGACGAGTTTGTCAGATCGTCCCCATATTATTTTGAAAGATTCGGTTTCCGTTTTTATGAAGGGTTGCTAATAGTTTACACTATTTACTTACAATTTTCGTTTTGTATTCAAGGATGTATCTATCTAGAAACTTGAAATACAACATTTTGAGGCAGGGGGGAGCGTTTTATTAATTTATTTTTATTTTTAATAGTGTCCGTATTTGGTTCATTATTATTTTTTGGTCCGTATTTTTGGTCCAAAGGTTCATTAGGTAAGCTGTAATAATTGATAATGATAAACCAAAATGAACGATACTTAGTGAGTAGGTACATCTGTGCAGTTCCAATTGAACGTGAGTTTCAAGTCGCTGTAGCCCACCATAAGTCCCCTTCGTCTGATTGGGTCGCAATTGATCTATTTGGCACACTACCTTGTTTACAAGCCGATGCGAAAGCAGAGCCGTTCAACATACCACCCAGCAGAAGCGCAACAGGAAGTCAAAGTCAAAACAAGAGGGTTGCGAAATTGCAGAATGTGTTATTTTCAACTCGGCAATAGATCGCATCACCTCAAACAAAGAAGCAACGATTGACAAGGGATGAGTATGAACTTTGACACTTGACGTTACCTACTTAAACGTAAATTCACCAATATTAGCACAGACAATTTATTCAATAAACAGCGCACCCCCCACTCCACCCAAGTTACCAACTGGTTACCCACTGGCTGTAATAAATAACAGATGTGTTGTGAAAAAAAAAATTATTCAATAAATAGTAAGTGCTATCCTACTGTTTCGGAAACGTGAGAGGTCAAAACTCAATCAATTATGAAGACAGAGGAGACTGTAAACACTTGGACGAAACTAAGGTACTCTCACCGGTATGCAGCGTATAGCAATATCCAGTAATTTGATGCTCTTGTTGAATCCTCCACAAAGTTCAGGAACTCAAATATTTACTGAACTCCAGAGAGAAACAATAATAGAAGAACGGCAGGTAAGTCGACATATCAAATCAGTGTTCGTTTCCCCGTAGATATCATGGATAGGAATGTATTCAAATGACTAGTCTTGGAATGAACTCTTGATAAAACTAGAGTAATTATGAAGCCAGAATCCAAAGTCCATGGATGGATGACGCACAGATCGCGTAGGAACCAGCTATTGACCAAGAATCTATGACGTCACTGTGACTACCAAGAATCTATGACGTCACCGTGACGGGTAACCAGACGCTCTCTCTATCCAACTGCCAGCTGGTGGCTCACAGTCTGGCCACCTTTTCGCTCCCAAAAGTCCAAACACTGGCAAGCATTCTTTCGTTTCGTTTAATTTAGTTGAAGCATCCCAATAAACGGCCCATCAAGACGAGCCGAGATATAAAATGATATTAAGCACCACTCCATATCTGTTGATTGGAAATTTCGTGCTGATTAAGAATATACCCCAAGTTCCGGCCCTGAAAATACTTATTAGCTGCATAATCGTCGAAAACCCTAAAAAATTCTCGTTTTTGACCATTGGAACACATAAAATCGTTTTTGTTTAATAGAAAGGTTGAAGACCTGAGAGTTCTGCGTCGAATGAGACCAAAATCCAACTCACTAAATCCGTAGTCAAGAGTTTTTTGGTTATAAAGGAGTAGGGATGCCCTTCAATCTCAATGAGTTCAGATCCGAGGAGGGTGCAATGAAGGTCATTGACCACAAATCAAATTTCATTCACAATCATGACTCATTATGAATAAATTGCGAATCGATTTTGTATGTTTTTATTATTTTAGTTCAGTTATAAAAGGGGTCACTCAAACATCAACTAATTTTACTAGATATTTCCATTTTCATCAAGTCGAACTTCAAACTGTGCCAATTGAAGATCAAGGGGTAGATACTTTCGGATAATTACAGGGAGACCCTCGTGCGGGGAAAACACCATTGTGAAGGTAATAATTTTTTGATGATTTTTTGGAGAAGATAATTTTTGAAGATTTTTAGAAAAAGATGACTTTTTAAATTTTTGATAATTTTTTGATTTTTTGAAGAAGATAATTTTTAAAATTTTTAAATTTTAAGATAATAATTTTGTGAATTTTTCGAAGATTATAATTTTTTTTGACGACAGAACAACAGAGATCAATGCAGAAAACCTACCTAATTAGGTAATAAATATTTACCCATATAATATGGCATAATAATAAACCATTGTGAAATAATTGGCAGTGTTTTTTATTAGATGTTCGGATTCAACGTATCTAGGTACCATCTATCTTGAGCGTGTGGACTGAGGAAATAAGACGGTTGAAAAGGAGAGTATGGATTATATGAGGCGGTTAAGATGCAATAGGAGGCATTTCGCAATAAAATAATGATTAAAAATAATGAAAAACCAAAATTACGTTTTGACATCAAAATCAGATACCTCTTGACTCACTTGTTGGAGACTCGCTATTTTGATCCAATAATTTTACCTACCTGCGTTACAAAATCGGAGACGTTCGCAGACTCCAGCCGTTTATGTTAATGCAGGTAGGATGATTTCATTGGGCCGACAGGACGAGGGGCAAGGCTAGCGAATTTACATTCAGAACCGCTCGCAAAACGGTGTCGCGGGTTTTGCTAAAAACGAAAGTGAAATTTGATTGGGTCGTTTGAAAATTGAGTAGGACGCGGTTTCAAACACCCGGGGCAGTTCCGCGTTTCTGAAGGTCGCATCTCTTTGAATGGAAAATCGTTTAAGTTTCCCTATCCACCGGGGTTTTAATAGCTGGCAATTAACGAGTCTTGTGTAATGTAGCTTTAATTACCAATTGAATCGATAACGAGAGTACCAACCTAAGAGGAATTTCGAGATGGAGTCGTGAGAGCAACCTACAAACCTCCTACGGGTTTAATAGATAATTTATTATGCAATAATGACTACCGTATTCTGTGAGCTTGGTATTTGGGAGAGAACGTAGGCTGTCGAGTCTCAAGGTTGTCCCAGTGGTTTTAAATTTTAGCGAATTTTCGAAAAAATTAAGGTATTTCAATAGTTTCAACATGTAAATAATGCATATTGTTGAAACTTTTCTTCATAGAAATCCGTTTCAGACCGTTCTGAAACGATTCCTGAAATTTAACACTTTTTTGTATGCATATATATATATTTGTATGTGTCATTCCAGACGATATCTAACCGAGGAATCGAGATAAAAATCCGAAAAAAATTCAAAATGTCAATAATATCAAAAGACTAACAAACTTATAATATCATAAACCCGATTTGGCAGGGTCCAGATTTCCATGCATTGAGTCCGTAGCCCTTTGTTCAATAAGCAGTGAAACGCATATTGATGTTACGATAAAAATCAATCTTTCGTACAAACTCAAAGACAGAATGGATGGAAAAGAGTTGAAATTTGAAATTACTAGGAGTTAAATCATGCTCGATCGGAAATCAATTCAAAAGGGGGTCTTCCCTCTCTTCGTTTACGACGATGTAAAGGGGCGTCCGGTTGATAATGCCAGATAAACCCGGTGCACCGGTGACCATCTCCGGACCAGGAAAAGAACAATAGGGAGAAGTGCGGTGGAGTCTATTTTTAAAGGTGAAGGCTTTGACCCGCCCGCCCCGAACCCCTCTATCGCTTCCATCACTAAATATAAATTATCCCGAGGGAACTTGGCTCCCCTTCTTCACAGCCGAGTTGGCTGAACCCTGTTGATGTAAGTACTTAGGAACTGGGACTGGCTCGCTTCGTGAAACGATTGATACTTAACATTTTCGTGAAAACGATATCATAATCCAACAATTTGACTGAAATCCAAGAAGGTTATTGACAATCCAAAAACTACCACCACTGCACTCTAACATCACCTGAGGCCCTGGTCAATAGACCCACTAGGTAGTAAATTGACAGAGTTATTCATAGTACCATCAATACCGAAATAATGGAATGATATTATAATTCGAATAATAATATCTTACCCACTGAAAATACATCAGGAGGGTGGTTAGGTCATTGGACTATGGGGCTCAACCCACAATTTTCTCAACAACAAAAAAAGTCTGAATCTCGGCCATTAAAGAGTTTAAGTGAAGGAGACTCACGGGAACCTTTCCATTGAAAGAACAGAGTAACTAAGTTAATTTTATTTATAAACAAAATTTGAGAAATATACATGTTCAGGAGGATATGCCATCACTGTTAGGTAGCAAAAATATTTCATGTCTGGTAGGTGCCGCCCGTCGCCTTAGCTAGAGCGTATGATGATTATGTATGAGTGTATGAGCGTAGTGATTATGTCATTGGACTCTGGGGTTCAACCGGACACTACCCACTATTTCTCAAAACAAAAAAAATCTAAATCTCGGCCATCAACGAGAGGCATAACATTATTCCCAATTGGGAGTGATAAATTGAAAAAAAGGGATTACCTCCCCTTTCCCTAACAATTTTAGCGATCAATTTCTAATCGGTTTTCGACATTCATTCGATTATTCGATTCAGGAGAGCCACCAACTAGGTAAGTATTGAAATTTCAAATTTATTTTATTTTTTTCTAAATTCAAAATTTAAATATTTATTGTCCTCGGGATTTGGAAAAGAAGGAGAATTAAGAAAACAGAAATACAACTTTTCAAATTATTGGCTGAGATAAGTTTGAAAAACTGTTAATCACTCCTCTGGTGCCAAGGTATAGGTTTGAGTCTACTAGCCCAAGTTCTGAGATCTGCTACCTCTTATACATTACGGGAAGTTTCTCTTTCTAGAATATGCAAGCGCAGGGAGTACCCACGGAGGAATGGAGGTATTTTTATCAGTACATCAGATCAGTGTTGATTCACGTATGAAGAAGATATATGTACCCATTGAGCATAATTTTCAGTCTCTGTTGTTTCGCCATATGATGGACATCGACTAAACCAACTTTGTGAGTTGTAAGAATTTCAGTCATGCAACTAAGTAAATAGCCTTTGTTTCAATGTTTACATCCCGCCACCGAGGATCAACCTAGACGTCGTCTGAGTCTCCTCATCTTCCTCCAAACCCACAGTCGGTAAAAGTAATAGTAAGTAATACCTATTACAGGAGTGTCTCGCTCTCGAGAGCCACAATGAGTAGGTATCATCGATATAGAACCACTGGTAGTTCGGTATATGAATTATTACAAGCCACTTATACGAAAAATTGAATATATTGTGTGAAAATGTATATTACACCATAAATGAAATAGTATGAGTTCGTTTGAACTATTATGAATCAGAGAACCACTGCGGATATACGAGTTCTGTGCGTGATTCTGTTAGCAGAGGTGACTCTCATTGTTCGCGGCTCATTACATAAATTTCCATTTTTCGTGAGGTCTGTAGGTCAATGGCGGTTTCATGACCCGAAAGCCAGTGCGAGTACAATGTCTGGGCGGTTCTAGTTCTAGTATGTAACGTTCGGGCTTTAAGAAGATAAATCTGATAGTTAACTACCTACCCAATTAGAAATTTTATTCAATTGATCAGTGGCATGGCTCAGCTTTGTAAGTGGTCGTCGCAGGCAAATTATAATGGATCAACCCACAACAACCTCTCATTCCAGATTGAAATGTTTCTTATATTATATCAACGTAATAAAGGGGGAACTTGCATCGATTTTTTTCTGAAAGCTAATGGCTTGAAAGAAACAATAATGAATTCGAAAGGCATAAACAATCTATCAATAATTTTACACTTTTAATAAACTATTGGCATTTGTCCTGTGGTGTAAAATGGTGTCTCCACTCCGGGGGCTGGTAGTCCAACCAGAAGGGAAACGAAAGGTATTATAAGGATGTATTATTAAGGACGTGTTATAAGGATACCTAGGGATGTTCACCGATCAAAGCATTTATGCAGCATTTCACACAGAATTTGATTTACTTACTTCATCTGCAAAACCACTCTGTCTTGGCTAGGTTGTGCAGGCAAAATTTGACTAGGTAAATAGGAAGGAAGAGCCAGGAGGAATATTACCTGTTGAAAAATACATAGGTGAGAGAAACGACCTAAGTACGGATTTGATAAGTTCACTGTATATTGGGAAGGCGGGTGTGAGCCTTCTCAGGCAAACACGCCTTATATTTTGCTTGCGATGACCAACAGTCACACCATGCCTCTGGTCCACAGGTAATTTTTCCTTTTAAATTGGGGATTGGACGGATATGAATGATAGACAAGGTGTCTGAGCCAGATAATCATGTTTTTTCTTCCCTTTTCAGTCCTTTAATGAGGTTTGTGCACCCCTTTTTTCGTTTACTGACAACGAGAGTAAAACTCACATGAAACATGAGAAGATTATTAGATTATCTTCCTCGTCAGTTTCCCGTTTTTCTCGGGTCGTATTTCCTTTATTCAATGAAAAATGAAGAATACTCCCCTCAGAATTAATTAAATAGGTAGTATATTATAGTAGGTGTATTAAGTCCTTCTTCCGGTTTGTTTTTCATTATTTTCTATAAATCAGTATACCGCCACCCTTTATTTTTTTTAAATATGTTTTTATAATTCATTTAACCTGCACGTTAGCATTTAAGGCATAATACCTTCCTGTACACTGAAATTTTGAATAAATAAATTTAAAAAAATTATTTTGAGTACCTAGTTTCGGAGGCACAGGTAGGTATCTACATAATGTTCATCGCACGGTGGCCTTTCCAAGGCTACGGAACACGATCAGACTTGCAAGGTGGTAGGAACGACGCCTGAAATGTAAATCACAGTCCACGGACCCGAGCTGTTCTGTGGCGTCGATGGTAATCACGACTCGACTGCGGTAGAGGAGATCAAGAGTAAAAGAATAACTTCTGCGAAGGTGGGTTTGCCGTGTAGCTTCCTCACCTAGCAAAAGGACTTATAACAATTCACTCTCATGGCTGCAATCGATGATGACGTTCATAGTTTCGGAGTTTTGTCTCTGACGAATTTTATGTTTGAGCAAGTGCAGTGGCTGTTACTGATACACCTCAGTGGTGAGAGCCTCCTATCCAGAGTGCATAGATATCTCTCTAAGGATCATAAATCAAAATGTCCATTCTCTTTTGTATCATTATGTACAAGGTCCATTCTCTCAAAATTTCCAGTGTCCATTATTTCAGGTACCATAATGTCCACTTTCCAATATCTCCTGTTCCATAATGTACAACCTCCATTATCTCCTGTATCATAATGTACAACATCTATTCTCTCTTAGTGCCCACTGTCTGTTCCCTCATGTATCATAATATTCAACGTCTCTTCTCTTGTATAACAATATAAATATCAATATAAAAGTCCACCCTCTCTCGTATCACAATGTACAACGTCCATTCTCTCCTTCTTCACAATGTCCACTGTCCATTCTCTCATTTATCACAACGTACAGCGTCCATTCTCCCATAGTGCCCACTGTCCGTTCCCTGATGTATCATAATGTTCAACGTCTCTTTGTATCATGATGGTGTCCATTCTCTCCTTCTTCATAATGTCCACTGTCCATTCTCTCCTATATCATAATGTCCACTGTCTATTCTCTCCTGTTTTATCATGTCCACTGTGTATCTCCCCCGATTCAATCCATGAATGACGAAGCACGATATCACCTTTCATAGTCCATGAGCAAATAAACAAAATTTATAGATGGTACCCGCAAAATCCCAGGCAATTTCGTCTAAAACGGACCATAATATCGTATAGTTTTTTCTGGGACAAGGAACTGACTACAGACAGTCAGACACGGGACAAAATTGTTCAGAAAGCTCTGCATCGAATAAAGCACGTAGAAATTTTCATTTTCATTTATCTTACATCACCGTCGGGCCACGATGAGCATGTGAGCGTGCGCAAACATGAATTTCCTGAAACTACGGTTTCTCACATCCTACCTAATGGACCGATTTCGCTGAAATTCGAAGGGAAGTTCAGGGCTGACTCCAAGACGATTGCCTATGAATTTCGTCAAAATTGGATATTTACATTAAAAGCTACTGAGCATGCTCAAACTTGAAATTTGTCATTAAATACCTAACATTATTTAATAACATAAATATTATTATTAAATAATTTGTTGTACTCATAACTCCGGAAATGTTGTATCAACTTCGATGAAATTGTCACTGGGTAACTGATTATATAAGTCCATGAAAACATTGAAGAATCTTTACTGCCCACCATCTTGACAGACGTTTTAGATTATTACCAATATTTGTTTTTTGTACTTTAAATGAGATAAATTCATTTTTCACGTTAACGTTTTGTTGTCTCGTTTTGGGGCGCCTTCCTTTGTTTTTCGAAGTGTTTAACTAAAAAAATACTCCGATCATCCAAGTGAACGACAGACGGATTTTCCACCGGTTCACAGCACCGGGAAACCCGCTGGAACCTGTTCCCTGACCCCTAATATGAGGTCAAACTGTTGAGGTCAAGCGTCTGGTACTTCAATTTGTACTGCACTCTGGACAATTGATAGTCGGACGAAGAGGGGATGAATTTGAAACCAGGAGCCGGCGTACACGGGAATGCTTTCAACCCCACTCACCCCCATTATGTATATTCAATCGGTGGCACGGACTGACCCTACAAAGTTCGTTGAACCCGACTCCATCCCCAATCCTACTTCCACGACCCCTAAGTCCATCGGAGACCTCCACTCAGTTCACTTTTTTTCTGCATATTTCACAACGACGTGACTTCCGGAATTAGTTAAATATTCATCCAAACCCCTAAATTTAGGTAGAATAACCTCTTTAAAAGTTTCCATATATCTACATCATAACCACCCAACCATCATAACCAATTTTTATTTAAATATACTACGTCACATTTTCCAAGTCAAGTCGCACATGAATTTAAAAACAAATATTCATAATAGCCGGACTATAAAATCAATCAATACAATCTTCATGGCTTTGGTTGTGATACAAATTTATTTCATTATCCGGTTAAGCACTAAAATGTGATGTAAAAAATGTGAATTTGTTTATGAACAACAACAACTCGAACTACCTGCATCATTATTATAATTATTATATTGTAGGAAAAGTGTAAATTTATCATTTAAGAGAAATATGATCAATTAAATTAGCAGTAGTTACCTATTATCGAACAACTCCGTGCTGGGCCACAGTGTTACACTTTCCAGCACGGTCGTCGGAGCCTCAACAAGGAAAATAGCAATTAATAACTGGTATTGCATGATCATCTGCACATACGCTATGTATTCTGTATGATGATAATAAACTCATTCATTCATTATAATGAACGGGAAAAGGCATCACTGTCGAGCTGCACCCTTTAGCTTCCTCACTACCGAAGGTAGGAAGCTATGTATTCGTGCAAGAAGAAAAATAAATGATAACCTTCCACATCAAAATTTCCACTTAATTTTAGCGAACTTTCGAGGAAAAATCCAAAATTTAATTCTTTTTCGGCCACATTAATTTTTGACTTCCCAATCTACCAAGGTAGCGGAAGCATTGTGTTTACTTTTTACTTTTGGGAAGCGAATTGATGGAGGAGGATGGTGGGAAGGAGGTATGACCCCGGGGGGGTCAAGGAGCACAATACTTAAACTCCTGGCCCGCAATGCACACGCTAAAAGGGTGTTTTTGGGAGGGGGGTTCTTGGAGTAACGTTAGCGTAGTATTAATCGGGTGCCCCAGAAGGTACATTTTAACCCTAGGTACAGTTACGTTTTAAAATTTGTTTCTAATGCGCTTCCTAACTGAAGTAAGGTGTGTTGGGAGTGGTTTTCTCTCGTTTTAAAAATTATTTATTTATTTCCCGATCAAACTTAGATTTCACCCAGTAAAATTAGAGATGACGCAGCTGCTGAACACCTTGAATATTATTGAGAAAGATTAAATTCTATCAAGAAGACAGAATTTAGTGGGAAAAGGTAGAGGGGCTAAAGTTTATCGTAAAACACTTACTGGATTCTATTCTTGGCCCGGGATTCAAGTCGTTCCACTGCTATGATTGAACGCTTCATGTTTCAGACCTTATTACTAGCGAACAACTTTTGTAATCAGAAATGGTGTTTGCTCGTCACTGTTTATAGCTGCTTCGACACCTTTCAAACTATCACTTTATTGACTCTCAGTTGGCTAAGAGTTCGGTTTATTTATTTTGAAATACGGCGAAGCCTCTTGATTTTCACCCCACTGGCATTTCAATTGTCTCAGTTCATTCTTCCTATCGTATAACCTCCATTCGACTATTCAACAATTATAACAATCATTGTTTTCACTGTTCAATTCAATTCATCCTAATTAGATTGAACAACAAACTTCATATCCAGTTCAAACTCATTGTGAAACGGATGATTGAGGATCGCATCAATCATTTCACTATTGTCTTTGTGAAACCCTTCGAATGGTGAAATTAAGTGTTAGAGTAAGTGTACCCGTTTTCCCCAAACATAAAAACTCGGTGCTCTTCTGACTGATCCTGTTGACCCTGCAGTTTCAACCATAGGTGGTTTTTTTTCCAAGGTACTTAGAACGCCGTTTTTCCAAAATAGAGTTACCGTTTTCCAGGAGTTTTAGCGGGGCGGTAGTTAGTTGTTCACAAAAATGTCATCAGTTTGGACCCAAAGATTCTTGAAACATCTGTCATAGAGTAATCTATAGATTACATGGCTCTTCGATGGAATTATTTATAGTTGAGCAAAATTAGGACCACTGAGCCGTGAGGTGTGAATGGCGGTTTGAGAGTTTACAAATGTTGGCGCATTCTCAGTCACTATAATTTTGCCGAATGCGATGAAATTCAAATGGGACCATCTAGGAACTGTCCTCGAACTGCCATCAAAATTTGGGTGGTTTTCCAAGGAGAAAGTTTTCAAAAATTTGCACACCGCAAATGCTGAGCCTATATGAATAAGCTTAATTGAGGAGCTTGTTTCCAAAAGGTACCTACAATATTAGTTTTGGTGAAATGTGAGAAAAATGAGAAAAAACAATAAGATCTGTAAATAGCTTGCATACAGCAAATATTTTTTTCATATACCTAAAATTTCTAAATTTTATGAAACATTTTTGTAAAATACCTAATTCACTAGATATTTAAAACAATATAGGCAGAGATTTGAAATGTTAGAATTCTGGATTTAGTAAGTTTTGAATGAAACTTGGGGCGTTTAGTACTTTTTGAAATGAGACAAACTGGATGGATAAAGTAGGTACTCGTACTCT
>JAEMON010000016.1:5777425-5788270 GCA_030264115.1 Lygus lineolaris
AAATTCGCTAATTAAGTCATGCTGCATGACTGGAACTTTTAAATTTTGTTCCATCATGATGAATGGTAAGAAGCATTCTTTACCGTAAATGCTGCTGTGGGGTTTGGAAGGGGAATTACTTCAGTTCTACGCTTTTTTTTTGTTGTACAAAAAACGGTTTTTTTTCGGTCTTGTTGATGTGGTTTTTGGATGAGAGATTACTTCAGTTCTGCACCGTTTTTCGTTGCCGTATTTGCACAACGGAAGTAATTCCCCATAAACCACATCAATATGGAGTTCTACGACCTGAACAAAAAAACACTCAACGAAATTCATTTACCATAAATTCCAAAATCGTAGTAATTTATTTAATGTTGTCCATAAATGCACTAACAGCTCAAGGAAGTTGTGATGATCTAACGTTTCTGTCATCAATGATAACCACGTATCTTCAACTAACATAACTTAGAAATTTCAGTGTTTTAGCTAACCTGTAAAATTAGCCAAAATAAATATATGAGGTTTACATAAGATGTCGTTAATAATTTCTAGGTCAAGCCGTCAAATTTCTAGACAAACCCAAAAGGATTTTATGGGTAGGTACGCAGGTAGATATTAGGAACAGAGGACTTACATCCTGGAATCCAGTCTTTTCTGCCTGTTTGGCGTCCGATCCGAATTTGAACAAATTGCAATTGACGCGGATTTTGTTTGCTGGGGGTTTGCTGTTGACTACAGCTCGCAGCCGGTTCCTCAGCAGGTTGAGGGCTCCGGCAGCTCTTCTTGCTTCGTCTTCTGGCAATCCGGAGCTGTCGATAGCCGTTTCCAGCTTCTCTTCCCAACGGCTCTTACTTCTAACCTCGCTTTCGGCCTGACGACAGTAATGGTTAACAATATAGACGATGCCACTCATTTGGCACATATTTATTAACCTTCTGAGTGAATAGAATAATGAATTAAGGATATAAACTCGAAGAATGGTGATTTGCGATCGTTTTCATTCTCTAGTTAGTTTCATATTCCTTCGTACCTGTCCATGCCTATTGGATGTATTTATGTCCTTTTTGCAATGTGAATTAAACCTTTTACAAAATAAATTAAACTTTTTCGCAAACTGAATTCAACCTTTCGCAAGTTGAATTAAACCATTTGGTTATTCATTGTCATTTTCAGAGGATTAAATTCAATTTCCGAAAGGTTTAATTGATTTTGAGAAAGTTTGAATTCAGTTTGCGAATGCCGTATATTATTTTATATACGTACTCCATGATTATCTCAGATAGGCACTGCTTGAACGAAAGGTCCTAATCTCCACACATGCAATATATGTACCTAATGTTTTCTATAGGTACCTATTAGTTGTCTTCCTTCTTTGCCTACTTAAAATATCAAAAAGTACTACTAAGGTCAGTAGGTAGGTTCATATCGCACATCCGGGGTAAGACTGGTATAAGTAAAAAAAACAAATTTTGGGAAATTGCGTTTAAAGATTTTTTAGATCTATCCTGTTGTATAACTGTCATCTGAACGTATTTTTTCATATCTCAAGGCTTTGTGGCACTCATATACTATCTAACTAACATGAGCTATACCAAAATTATTTCGTTACCCCTTTAATTTCCTACCAGCGTTCTGCTGGCGAAGACTGTCTGAAAATCGTATATAATAATATTAATAACATAAGATCAGAAGATATTAACACAGGCGTCACGATACTAAGGTGACAGCTGAATTCAAAGTTCAATACCCAGCTATTCTGGTGAGTGTCGCATTAACGGATCCCCCTGTAGTAGGTAGCCTGTATCACGAAGGTTAACATTATTTGTTTCAATTGATGTTCCCAAAATTGAGTGTTTTTAATATCGAGTTACTTACTGACTTCTGTTGAAAGCGTCATTGCAACATGGACCAGAATCCCTGTACTTCTCTGACCCTTTGATTCATTTTTGTTAAAGATGCAACTTCAAATTTGCACACGGTAGGTAGGTGGGCGATTACATTCACAGGGGATCGTCTAGGCCCTAGAGGGGGGTAAAAACAATTCTCATGATGCTAGATAAGAAAGGCATGACCGAGGAAAGGTTGAGACTGATCTAAGCAAATCCTTTCATCACGATAGGAACGATGTTATTTGGGCTGCTCCCAGTTCCAATAGCAGTGGTTCATTGGGGATTTTGTGGGTTATTTATTTACTGAGCTGATCCGATAAGCAGAACAACCACCATCGTCTTCCCGACTTGTGACACGGCTTCTTTTTGTTTTACTCATGTAACCTCTTGCCTATAGGAATCTTTCGAAATAAACCAGTGTTGTAATTCTAAAACTGGAACAAGTAGGTACATGACTTTTCGGATCAAAACTGGTACATCTGATATATTATAGCAATGTTACATCTAGAGCAAAGGGGAATTCTTTTATGGTCTGGAGAAATCGTGGGGCATCTAAAAAAACCAGTAACTATTGCAATTTCTAAAATTAGATAAAATACATGTATTATTGTTGGATCAAAAGCGGCAGGTACTTGCATCTGATATATATACCAGTATTCCACTAGGTACTGAAGAAAGTATAATCAGGGAAACGTTGAATCAACAGTGGTACTTGGTAGGTACGTAAAGTTAAATCAGCAACTATTACACCTATCTTGAGGTCGTCACAATTCAGCATCTGCGCAGAAATGAAATGAGTTACTTGCTGAGTCATCGACCACGAACCGATACCACCCCCACGTAGAGCTTGTCGAGAGCTACCTGGTGTTATAATAGGTATATGTCTCAAAACCGCCAATTTTGGACTTATACCAGCCTTACTCCGGATGTGCGATATGTATTATATAATAATACCTAAATAATCTTCTGAGTTGCCTTACTCTAAAACGATAAAGGTAAGTACTTACTATACGACACCATTCCACGTACCTTAGAGGAAAGCTTCAAGTATTTATCAATTAGGGCAGTATCGTCTCTCAATAGTTCTGTAGCAGTTTTCAATGTGGCCTCCGGCGTTCCATCCAAAAAAATGATTTTGGCTAGCTTGCCAAGGGCCTCTAGTTTAGCACCGACCTGGAGGGCGAGTATGCAACCCCAACCCACTGCAACTATAGTGTACAATTTAATATTTCGTGTCACCATCTGGTCGACCAGTCCAGACACCATATCTTCTATATCATTGAAATGCTCCGGAATTCGGGCCTCCAGAGCGGGATGGAACAGTTGTCCGCAGAAGGCCTGGGTTTGATGAGGTTTTATACCAGGAATTATGAACACGGGCTTGATTTCTTTGATATGAGGTAGCCTCGCCGTCTTAGTAGTCATTTCAACGAATGTCGGCTGAGCTTCAGAAGTCAGCCTCAAAAGATCAGTGAGTTCTGGAAGAGTTTCCGGTAAATGGAATGAATCTGCTGCATTGGAATTTTTCAAGTTGCTTCCCGAAATAACGTGTTCTGTCAAAAGAACAACAGGTTGTGCACATGAATTAACAATGAGGTGTTCCAAATACTGTAATACATCTGGAGAACATAGAGTTTCCAAGTCACATCTTAAGCAAAGCGAATCGAACCCATCTTCCTTCCTTTTCTGGCAAACTACTTCCCCGCCGTGCCCCAAACAGACGATCCTGCATGTGGAGTTTTGTGTTCGGAGGGTCGAATCTATTTCTTGGATCGTTCCTCTTAAATCTGTCCCTACAAAGAAAATCGTGTCGATTTCTTCTTTGGATTCCAAATCACTGAAGAACCTGGTCATTGAGGTTTTAGAAGCAATATGTTTCATACTGACGAGGTTAATTTTTATCCCATAGTTCTGATCCATAATCGACTGTAGTCTTAAATTGTCGACAGCAGAAAGGGCTGTTTGTGTCAAAAACACTGTCAATTTGCGAGCATTTCTTTTTAGAAGCCATCGAACCAAGTCCAACCACAAATCCAACTGACGTTGTCCACAAATGATGATACAATTTTTGGTCTTATCACATATGAATTTTCCATTTTGCGTATAGTCGATGTTATAATCCTTGAAATTGACTATTACTTTAGATTTTGAGTGCCTGAGAGTTTCAACAACATCTACGTTCAGCGCATTGGGGGATACTCCTGTGAAAGCCTTCAATGGTTTGATAGCTCCGTTGTCAATTAATGACTGCATCTTACCACGTATTTGAATTTTCTCTTCGTCGGAACTTTTCATGAGTACATCAGCTGTAACTCCGACAACCAACGCCTCATACAGGAACGTCAGTAACCCTAGCTTCGAGCCCCCACTCATTGGAGCTTGGCTCGCCAAAATAACTGTACCATATTGGAACGGTACGCTGTTCATTGCCCCAACTGTTCTTTCAACGTCTTCGAAGTTACACACGATTTTGGACACCCCTTTACCGTTAGTTAATCGCTTAAGCTGGATGTAAACATCGTTCTTCCCGTGATCGATTATATTCCCACGTTTCAATTTGGGGAACATGACCATCAGTTCATCGGTTTCATCGTCGCTTCCCGTTGTGACAAACAGCTCTTCAACGGACACTTGCGGATCGTGAAGCGCCAGATTAATTATGGCTTGAGATAAAGGCAACGTACCCTTTGTAATTAGAATGCTCTTATCCATCTCCAGAACGTTCTCTCTAAAATATAGAATCGTGGTGGCCATTGAGTATAGCAATGGGACTGTAGCAGCTTCAGAGTTAGTCCATGCCGCTGGTATGTTCCATTTAAGAATCTTATCTGGTATCAATGTTTTGAGACCTCCGTCGTACTGAGCAAGGCCCATCTCCGTTGAAGTTACGTAGTCAAACACACCCAAATTGTCGTCCTGAAGTGTAGCGGTCACATCTGTTAAGTTCAACCCAAGTGTCGAAATGTTGATATTCGCTACCACTGACGACAGAGGGTACATCAATTTCTTATCTGCGTTGATACTCGAAGATTCGTTCCCCTTTAATTGAGCCGAAAGCAATCTCAGAGTGCCCCAAACTCCATTCATAAATATATTTTGTCTGACATCTCTCAATATTTGCCGGTCGTATGTGTCATGGCTGAGCCTGGTTGATTGATCTTGATCCGAAAACACGTACCTCAGGAGGTTACTATGCGGTAGGCGATCAGCATCTTCCATGATAGAAATAGTGGATGTAATCGACTTTTGTTTTCCTGTTAAGACAACGAAATTGTTTTCTTGGTCACTCTTCCAGTTGTTGTTAGCGGCCTTTTCTAGTTCCTTTTTAAGTACAGATAAATAGTTTTCATCCAATTTAACGGTGACATAATTTTTCTCTCGTTGTATCTGTACCGATGAGGCCAGTTGGTAGTTTATATTTCCATGCACGAATTCTGATATAATATTAACGTCACTAGGTAAACTGTCGGACTTATGTGTTGGCATTAGTATGAAGCCACTCAATGCTGAATTGAGGGAGCGAAGAATTTTGTGGGATGGGCGGCTTTCCGAAATTACCCAAATGATTTCTTGGTGAATGAAAGACATATCTCTTTGGTAAAATTCATCTTCTGTGGTAACGGATGACAAATGAAGGACATGTTG
This sequence comes from Lygus lineolaris, assembly GCA_030264115.1. Classification (NCBI taxonomy): domain Eukaryota; kingdom Metazoa; phylum Arthropoda; class Insecta; order Hemiptera; family Miridae; genus Lygus; species Lygus lineolaris. The sequence goes on from JAEMON010000016.1 coordinate 5,782,939, forward strand.
ACTCTTCATTGAGTGAGACATTTCACCAAGGGTTTGGAAAAACGGTATGTTTTCTCCTATTCCAACGACTCTGATGGTACAAGATTTTTCTTTGGGTTGACAGAGGTTTTCCATCACGAGTTGAGAGCAAATGGACATCAAGTCTTCTACTGTCGAAACCTCTGGGTTGACGAATGGTACGAACTCGAAAGTTCCGAGAGAATAATCAATGTTCTTGGTGATCAAAGAAGACAGTGTACAGGTTGAGGTCTGCGGAATTAAAACTTGAAGGCTGTCACTGTTTATGAAATTACTTATAGCATCGTACTCAACAACAACATCGCTCTTTGTACTCAAAACTGGAAAGTTAATCATTATTTTCACTGCTTGGGTCACTCTTTGCAAACTGTTTTCTTGTTTACTCCTATAAAACTCCACCAATAAGAATGCGCTGTTCAAGAATTCCGCAAGTGATCCATTCCATTCTATGACAGCTCTCAAAATATGATTATCGATCGAAAAATTACGAATAGTGGCAAATTGTCCGGTTAATTGCAATCCCATAGAACTCATGAACGCTATAATTTCTTCCCCACCATTGACTTCGGCATCTTGAGAAAATTCGATTGTTTTAGTTGGTGGGAACTTTTCCATTTTGCTTACGACGCCTCTAGCTGCAAGATCTTCGTTATGGAAAAAACAAAAGTTTCCAGTGCCCCTGTGAAGCTGAACAAACAAATTCACCTGGGATTGAAGAACTTCCACATATTTCCTGTAGTCATAACTATCGATAGCTATAATAGAATCCATTGAGCTGCGCTCCATCTCGTCATACACAGCTATTAAGGAATCAACGTAGAAGCTTGGAGGAAGAACTATCCTTTCTTTGATTTTGTGATTTTCCAAGCCCGAATATTTGACTTCTGTGAGGACCACTTTGACTTCTTTCCAACCTGGAGTTTTCCGGCAAGAGGTTTCTTCTGATTCGAGCACTTCGAATTCTTCATTGTGCTGCCAGCCGATGAATGGTGAAATGGCAGGTGTCTCCCGAGACACTGGGAACTCCACTGGGGGATAAAGCTGCTGAACGTCCACTGGTATTCCCTGAATATACATTTTCCCTACTGCTCCTAGAAGATACATTAGATTGTCTTCTTCAAATCTGCTGGTCAGAGGAATATGGGACACGTTGGGTAGGGATTTCCTGACGATCGCTTGAAGCAGGCCATGAGGGGCTATCTCAATGACGATTGCGTTGTCTGGGATGTGGGAAGAGGCTTCTTCAAAGAGGACAGACCCAAGCAGATTGTTTGTGTGATACTCCGCCGAACTAGTTTGGGCTAAGTCACCATTCCATTGTGCTTCAGGGATAGAACTGCTTATCCATCGAGAAGAACGAGGTTTTGGTTCTGGGATAACCTGAAAACAGCAGATTCTAATTTCATTAGAAAAACTTATTAATACCTTCTCTACTCGTACTTTACACTGAGTGATCGATGAATTATGATTATCACAAGAGTAATAAGTTTAATGTAAATTATTTAATTTCCTACTTACTTCTTTCAAATACTTCAAAAGGGCTGGTGCTGCAGGTTTGATATATCTGCTATGATAAGCGATATTAGCCACGTTGACTAACTTTGCGAATACTCCTAAAAAGCAATGTTTAAAATGAGTTGAGCCCCCATTTACGGAAATAAGACAAAAGGAAAAGGGCATCTGAAAACCGCTAGCTTACCTTGTTTCTTCAATGTTTTGATGAATGCTTCCATGTCTTCGGCAGGTCCAGAAAGGGTACAGCTAGAACTGGAGTTGCGGCAAGCGATTTCTATGGATTCAGGAATTTCATTTATCATTTGGTGGTAACCTTTCCCAACGGCTGCCATCATACCTGTTGCGGGAAATCATAAAACCCTGAGAACAATTCATGACTATGAGGTTTCTGGCCATTTCTTGTGGATGAGTTAATTCAAAAAACCTATACGACAAAACCAAATTTATAGGAATATATCATTAGGTACTAGCAGCTTGGTGGGGCTTTGAAACCCCGCGCAAGAAGCTTCTACATACCCCTGAAACGTCATCTGGTGATGCAAAAATGATAAAATACCTGGACTGATCCCTATAGTGACGGTCGTATTTACCTGTTTGTCTGTCGTGATGGAACATCGGTTCTAGGTAAGAGGAGGTTGATAGTATCGTACTATAACCTACAATCTAGCCAAGAACTTTCCCATCATTAAAAAAAAAACCATCAACATCAGAGTTGCCGTTCAAGCAGAGTTGAGTCACAGTCACACACTACCTAATTATACAAGAGAAGACGTCAGCGATACGACATTGTTCAAGATAGCTTCCAATTTAGTTCATAGGGTTTATTTCGTTAGTGATTCGCTGGGAAAACTATATAGTGCCGCTTGAGGATAATCCTATGATCAGGAATGGGTAGGCAAAATCAGCAAGACCGATAGACCTTGATAAACAGAAGAATCCAGCACCGTGCGTAGACCAGAACTAGAGGTTCACTTCTTCCCGAATAGTTAACATATTCCAATCTCATTTCTCGTTTGACCTCTCTGTACAGAAAATATTGTTCCATGTCTGTCGTAGTTAGTTCTATCTGGTCGACTGTTTGTGAATCCTTCCAACACGTAAACGTCCACAACTTTCACTTGATTTTGATGCAATTTTCAGGGATTATGAGGTAATTAAGGTCAACGCATTGGCAGCAGCATAGCAGCCCCTGCGCTTCCGCAAACAATATCATTGCGATCGGCTCAGTTTTCGCGCAACTTTAAATCCTTGGAACAAAATCTTCAACAATTTGCGATAAATTTTAATATGATATTTTCAGTGTGAGCGTGGGTTGGTTTTATGGATGTTCTGTTCAACTATGAATTTTATCGTATGATAGAGAATCAGATCAGTATTATAGTAGCCACTGTGCATGAAATCATGAGTGTAGGTAGAGCTTTCACGGTTTAGTGGTTAAATCTCACCAAAATTTTACTGGTAGTTCGGGAGTGAGTTACAGAATTGTGTGCCTTCATTCGAGTATACAAGGAAGCTATGCGCCATACCCAATTGTCTCCCTTTGGTGTTATATTATTCCGCTCGTATACGGAATTTCACACTCCTGTTACTAATTAAATATATAAATGAAATAAAACACGATCTCCACGTCCTTTGCTCGAACGGCACGTGCTCTACTTGTTACAGAGGCACATATAGGTTCGCGAGACATCTTTGGATATTTGACATTACCATTAATGAGTTCGGCCTCCACAGAAGCTCTCCCTCTGGCATAAGCCGATAAAATCATTTGCTCAGCAGTGAAACATCCGTCGGCGTAAGCGCAGCCCAGCTCTCCCACCGAGTGCCCGACGATGCCATCTGGTTCGACTCCTAGAGCTTTCAAAACGTCCACGAGCCCAATTTGTACGGCTGCAATCCCGACGAAGGAGTGGAGAATGGTGTCGAACATGCTTGGGTCATCCTTCGTTAATATGTCCAACACGCTGATCCCTTTGGGCTCGAGAATCTCATGGCATTTGTTGATAGCGTTGGCGAACACCGGGAGCCTCATAAGCGACTTTCCCATGGAGGGCCATTGCGACCCCATTCCGGAAAACATGAACCATACGGGTCTTCTGGTTTCCACATCCCGAAGTTCCTCTATCTGTAAAATAATAATGTATTGTGTTTCCTTTGGCGGATTTTCAAGGATTCCAAAATTATTATTGTGATAAGTGGGTTAGACTTCATCCTTAACAACCGTAGATATAATTGTCGATTCTTACCTGCATTTGGTTGTGGACCTGACCATTGAGAACAATATAACCTCTGTACATGTGCCCTTTTATTCCATCTTTGTATACGTGATTCATCAAGCAAACAAATTCTTCGTCGATTTCCATTTCATTCAAGCGTTCTCTGCAACAGGATGTTAATTACCTATTTTAATTACCTTTTTAATACTAAAATGAACGTAGACGCTGACAGCTGTGCATCGCGTACAGAATACCTATATAGCAATGGACCATAGGCCATAATTTTGGTGAACTAAACATTTAAATGCTCGTAGGTTGAACTTCATTATCGGTAGATAGGTAGCTTATAATTAAAAGTATACTGTTCAGTTCCTCCCCACCTGTTGGCTATCAAATTTGATTCAGTACGATCTGACATGAGCACCAGACGTGGGAGCCCATCAGGCGGAAGCTCTCCCTTTTGACACCGATGTTTTTTGACTTTGTCGAATCTTTTCAGCACCAAATGAGAAAATTGTCCCGCGGTTCCAAAGTCCGTGCTTGCCGCCAGAGTTCCCTCGACTGGCGTTGGCTCTGTAACAACCTGGTATTGAAAGAATGCGAGTGAGAGAAAGATGGGTAAGGTAATTTCTGTTAAAGATCTCACGTGGTTGCACTGCCGCATGACAACCACCGTGAAACCAGCCAGTAAATAGGTGCGACAATGGAGAAAAAGCATCACCGTTTTACAAAGGTTTCAACTTTTAATTTCAATTTTAGAATAGTCTTGAGTATTCCTACTACGAATCCATCGAGTAGACATATTTGGAGCTTGTGTCAGTTAATGTTATCAAGTTTTTTACAGTTTGAGTTTTTTAAAATGATATTTTTGACGTACCTACTCGATTAATGGAGTGATAACCTGATAGCCCTCATCTAAACCTACTGCACTCTTTGTTTTGTGTTTGTGGTGTTTGACGCTATGGAGATCCCACTCACTATTATAATAGTGCTTTTCATGGAGGTAGAGGTGAACAGCCCTCACGATCTTTTTATGCAGAGTGAGCCCCTCGCAGGGAACACTATCACATCTTTGTAACTATTTATCAACATTTTTGTTGTTGTTCTTCTAAATATAATAATTATATGGTATACTGAACTTCATCATACCTTAAGTTTTCCGGAGATTAGAGCTGGAACTTTCGGATTCGGGGAAGAGTAGTTGATATTAGGAGGTATGACACCGCGGTCCAGGACCATCACTGCCTTGATAGCACTGACCATCGATGAGGCCCCTTGGAAATAATCGAAACAACAATTTATTTAAGATTAAACAAGCGTCAGACCTTTTAGGTGTATAAATAATAATCCTAATAATATGGCACAACCTACATATTATTGTTCATGAAAAAAACTATTTTCAAGTAAAAACATCCGGTGCGAAGCTTCACTCTACTTTCCTCATCCGTAGACACCCAAAACATGGATAGTTTTGTGTGGTAAACTCTGATTTCTGCTGCTGAAGTTTTTTTTTTAACTAAAAGAGTAAAATTTGTAAATTTTATCAATCTTCTCAGAGAGATTTTAAGAGCAAAGCTCAAAAA
>JAEMON010000016.1:6685042-6699582 GCA_030264115.1 Lygus lineolaris
GCTGTACGAAGGTACTGTTTAAGATATACCTCTCAATGTGAGTAAACAAACCCGAACATCGCCTTTATTCTCCGCGAGTATCAAGCATGGCCTGACTTTCGGTAGAAGTGTTCCTAGTTTCAGTTATACGGGGGTTCGTCATTACTGATTGAAGGGAGTGATGGTCGCGACACCCTTCGTAAAAAGAAACCCGTAGTAGATTTGCTCTACCGAGAAGTGATGAAGATGTTTTCCAACTCTTTCACTCAACAAAACTATTTGATGCCTACGAACTCTTCACAATGAATCGCTAAAGCTCTGCAACTATCCAGAAGTTATAAATGCTGCCAGTCGAGTGGCAAAGCAATGGAAATCAGCCAAAAGCTATGAACTGTCTGAAACAGGAGCTCTTGAAGGTCCAAGATCAAATTAATATGTGGTGTCTGCGTTTCTCTGAAACCCTCGGTCGCCGTAATGGATATTTCCCATCTCAGGGCTCACCGAGGAAAAAATTGAGTTTGGTTCGATCGAGGACCCACGTCATTTGCACGCCATCGGTAATAAGACTTGGAAGATGAAGCACTTCGGGCCAATCAATTGAATGAAAAGGGAATATTGCCATAAGTAAAATGTATACTTCCCTCAAGTTTTTCACGGATTTTCATTGCAAATTAAAGTTGCTGTGAACAATTCAGTAGCAATCCGGATAATACCAATTTTAAGGAGATTGCTTCTAACTGAAACTGACTCGCCGTAGGAATGAAAGTCACTTCGGTTGTTCTTTGTTGAAGGGATTTCAGTGGTAATTTTAATATCAAGAGTTTGCTCGCTAATTAGACTCCAGTAAAATCAAAGTCATGATTTCTCCTTGACGGTACTACCGAATAACGTTAAAATAGGGCTCTTCCGGGAAGACTTCTTCCGCCTACCGGCCGTTCTGCTTGTTCTTCCTTATTCATCAAGACCAAGCAAACGGAAAAAATGACCAACCCTCCGATCATCAAAATAGAACCAGTGAAGTCGATAATGCCGATCAAGTTGAACCAGGAGAACGACCTTGGACGTTTGTTTTGGAAGGTACATTGACAAAGAATTGCCGTGATTAGCGATCAATCAGATTAATTTCCTTATTTTTGAAGACTACTGTACTGACACAATGACGAGTTTTCCAGGATGTACAGTAAAGCCGAAACCGCATTAAGAGGAACTGTCCGTTCTTGTGGAATGTCGAATGTTTTCTAATGTCTTGAAAGCAGTCCGTTCTAATTGCTCTTCCTCATTCACTGACAGAAAAAAAGCGTCCACTTAATTTCGTCTTCGTTTCCTGAAACGCTACTCTCTGCCAAAACAACGCTGTATCCTTGAACCTCCTTCTGTACAAGCTGTACTCACAATCCTTGGAAATCCACTGAATCTGATAGGTTCAGTGGATCCTATACGTGATGTATTTTGAATTAGGCAGGCAGTATTTCTTTATTAGCAATCCCGCTATTCTACCTTTCGCAATTCCAATTCTGGCACGTCGTTGGTCTTATACATATATCATGCTGTTTTTTATTGTTGTTTTTTTTCATCTCTAATTCAAAGCTCCTTGCATTTAAGTAATATTTCCTTGTAAATAATAACGATGATGGGGCTTTCGTACGACCAGTGAATGACTGCTTGAGCAGTGTATAGTTTCCTTGATGGTGTAAATTACGATTCCTTGACTTCTGGATTAGTTATGGACTGGTTATTCCGGTGTATTTTTCCCCTTGAGTTGCATAGCAAGAATCCAAAGCCCTCGCATAAAGCAAATACCGTCAGCAATGCTGGGTGGGCAGTATAGCTTTTTCATCGTGGTTCTTATACAATTTTAATGTACCGCATGTAATACTCGGTACCATCTGGGAGCCCGTGTGTTTTCGCAGTTTTGTCTGTGACAACAAACAAATAAGGACGTCTCTTACTATTGAGGGGCATCTTAAAAATGGGTCTAACTTTGTTCAGAGAGCTTCGAAACACGAAATGTTGACATTTTGATTATAGGGGACTACAATTTTTTCGACCTCTGGCATTTGCACGTCTCTGGTTTTATTTCCCACAACGTCGTTATATTTTATTGTTTCAACGCCGGATCTGTATTTAAACATCGTACCTCGTGGCCACGATGTAACAGTGAAAAATTAATGTTTCTTAGAGAGACCTGCTCATTTATTGAAATCAAAGATTTCTTAAACATGAAAGCACTGGTGGGCACCTCCGTTGGGAACACGTCATGCCGAACACAACTAGGAGAACTTCAACGAATGCGACGCATAACCAACCAAATTCGTTCGGATTGCTATTAAACTCGAAACGCGAGTAGAATTATTGTTTACGACTTTCTTGACTGTTAGGGTTTCAGTTTAGGAAACTAAATATGGGTGGAACGGGATTCGTTTGCCCAAAAACCATTGCTTATCTACGCTTGAACACTTTAGTTTACCGAGTCTAATGTAATCAGGATTAGTTTACTGGGGGAGGGAGCCTTTCCTTCTTTTCCTGGATCGATAGAATCAGAGGATGAGAATCCTGGCGAGCGAGATAATCTTAAGCGTGAATAAACTTATTTAGCTCACAAAGTTGCTCAGCTTGCAGTTGTCCGGAACTTGCGAACAGCCCCTTCATGTTGTAAAATTATAGTGCTTATCGAACAAAAGGGTTATTTTAATCAAAACTTGGTACTGAAAGGATTTCAATTTAATATAGTTGAAATAGAGAAAAATTACTGGGTTCTTGTTGAATCAGTAGTGGAAATTACCTGAATTCCTACGTAAATTTCAGTTTGACTTGGTTTTAAGTCGCACCCTTGAAACTGGTCGGCACTGATCCAATTTCAGCGTGACTTCACTTGATAGAACTTTATTTTTGGAATCTGCCAGATTATTCCGAGTTTGATTGACTAGTGGAGTAAACGTGGTTGTTTTTTGTGAATCCTGGTTTCGAAATATCTGAATCGTTTATTTAAATTTTTTGCTGACTGCACTTACACCTAAAACTGTCCCGAACTTTGGATCTTCTAAGTTGAAATTCAACTAATTTACCGTTGATTTCTGTGGATGTTCGTAATGTCCTGCAATTTATACTTGTCGGGCTGGTTGATATTTTTCAAATTTGTCCGAGGCCTTATGTGAGAATAATATTTGTATGAGGTCATTCACTTAGCAAAGAAGAATGTATTGTTTTCACCGTTTATTCTGCATTGCGATACCTACTTCAAAGTGATCTGTTTGATGTATTGGTTGGAAAAGCCCGAAAGCCTGCTATCTTGTTTCCCAACTAAATCCAGGATTAAACTACTTACAGGATATCTTTTTTAGTTCATACTCGCACTCGTTCATTGAATAAAAATTGTTATTGGAAATAAATTGTCTCGTTATCTTTCAATCAGGTGGGTGGTCAATTTCCTTGTAGTGTTTGACTTCTCGTTGGATGTTCGTTGTTTCAACTTTAACTGCTGCATAGAATCCTGCCCTTTCACGGCTTCGGTATTGTACGTTTTCGTGCCGTCTATTGTTTGCTCGGGAATAGGTTCACCTACAATGGTCAGGTTGATGTCCCTATTGTCGGCGCCTCTCTATCGAAGTCATGAGCCTCCCCGGTCAAAAGCTAGCGAAACAATAATAGGTATCCACTCCTACTCGTACAAGCATCTCCCACGCAAGGCCATAGTCCTATAGATAATAAAGAAGCTCTCTGCTCTCCCGCCGCGACGTTTATGGCTCTTTCGCGAATTAATAATATCGTCAAGGTATTACGTAGGTACAGAAACATACCAATTTCGTGATGTGTTTCATGGAATAATGTGTAGTAGGGTGGGGGGATTTTGACGGCGTGAAATTTTAAGATAAATTGTGTGCTTACCAACGAGTAGTGAACGATTTTTGGTCGATCAAGACGAGAAACATCACGTGAAATAGCAACAGAGTACTTGTACGTGAAACCCCTCAGGGAAAGCGCCAGTGTGCGACAATGTGCATGGTCAGAATTCCTTCCTAACAACTCCTACCTACCATCCTGCAGAATTGAGGAATCATGGAAGGATATGTCATGTCAATAATATTCCGAACCCAAAGATTGTTCGAGTAAATATCTATCATGTTTTAATACAGAAAAATCGTTGTCAGATGATGTTTTTCATCAGTCTCTCGATAACTAAATTACTGCTGCAAGGAGTCGATAGACATTCACACATACGCTTACCTCCTTGTGAGTCAGTCAGCTATTATGGCACACGACAACAAACTGGAATAAAGGATAGTTGAATAGCATTCACGTACTCAGACCACTGACCGACCTTGGCATTCTCATCAAAGCTGAGAATTTAGGGAAGGAAACCCCTCCAACGCGCGGTAGTTTACTTGAACTCGCGACACGACACGAACTGTAATAAAAGAGCCGCTAATAAGTTTTGCCTTTCTATCTCGCGGCTCGTGTTTTTCATTCAACTGAAGAGAGCTCTTGAATTTCATTTCCACCCGACGTCCGTCATTCGCGAGCCTCAGAGCTCTGTTTACCACAATTAGCGCTCGCCTCGGGATGGGTGTAATAATTAAACCTTGAAAACTGAGGGGGAGTCCAATCTTCATTATGCGTCACTACCTGGCGATCGATTTCGTGATTTAAACCAAAGAAAAAGCAGACTTATTCAAGCCTGTAATAAAAGCCCTAATACAAGACTGCCCTATGCAGCCTGTACCCTACACAGCCGAACTCGTATAAAATTTCCGTCGGGTCCATCATCCCTACACATGACACTACCCGACCACCCCGTACAATCAGCATGAGGCAACGAAATGAAGCTACCTTATATAGGGACTTAGGGGAATATAGGGACTTCCCCTTTTGAGTTGTGTGGGGAGAAGAAATTGGCCGAAAGCGCTGGTAGCGATTCGAAAATCCACTCATTAGTTCACTTTGCCTGACTCCTACTTAATTTTTAGCGCACCTTCCGAAACGTAAATTAGGGGTTATGCGTCTTGACGGTCATTATGCATCAACGCGGTAAAAAGATTATCGCCGATGATTTCCAATATTGAGCCAAGTAAACTTAATATTTCTTAAACTAATAGTCAACCCTTTGATGGCTGTCTGACATTGTCCGTCGTCGATTACATCCGAATAGTAGCATCTGTGTTTTCCAATATCACCAGCTTACCCCTCTCTCTTCTTGGAAAATTCTATTCTTGTCGGTAGGTTTATACAGTTTACGACCACCAGAGTTCCTTCCCTTGACATTATATTCCGTTTTTATGAGATGAGCCTTAAGGTTATTGTGGATCTGACCTCTTCGATCAGCGTTATTATTTTCCAACCCTTACTTTGCCCTTATATCTGTTTTTTGTTGTTTTTTTCTTATTTTTTTTCTCAAAGCTGTAACGATTGAGATATAGTATGCAACGTTGGGAAAAGTAGCGTTCATAAAATATATTCATACTAAGTTTATCAATTGATTGTTTAAGTTTACCCACTTATTTCAAAATTCCTTCTTCGAACTCGCAATAAAATATTTTAGTCCCGTTTTCCAGATTTGCTCGCTGAGTATGGTAGGATACATACATAATAATATATTTCCCTCATTTCGATTGTACTTATTCGGTCGGGTCGGAAATTATTACTGATCAGGTAACCCATTGATCAGACTGAACGCCCTCGGGAAGTCTGACCAACGATAATCCGGTGATTTTTCAACCTAATTACCCCGACCTCATTATGACTGAGCGCCAGTTAAGGGCGGAATCTCCTTGATTCATAGTTTGAACTAGTTGGGAATTGGCGGTTATGGGGACACCACAAATCCGGGATTGACGTCCAAAATAATCGCTCAAATGCTTGCTAGGGAGGGAAATTGCAAATTGAACTTTCGCTACATATTGACCTTATGTGTGACTAGACGAAGATATCCCTATCTGTTCTGGACTAGACGAAGAAATCCCTCTCGTTCTTGGTTGTAGCTCTATTATAACAGGGATAATTTATTATGGTTTTCGAGTTTAGAGCCTTCATAATAATTATATGGTGATTGGATTATTTGTTCGTCGTGTCAGCGGAAGGCGTTAATTTCTTGGGAGCTATAAAACATGATTATGTATTGAGCCCCAATCCAACCATCCCTTCCTCACACCCTAGGAATAAAATTGATGCTTTCATTACAAGGACAAAACGAACTTCTGTTTATGGATTTCATCGTTTTGTGCAAAATATTAGGTATGTACTGTCTTGTTACGTGCAATAATTTATTATCGCCCCAATTTGCTGTCCGGTAATATCACGAGATTTAGAAACGAGTTTCTTTCGTAGTTACCTAATAAGAATCCACCTCCAACGGATGGTCCATGATCGTGAAAAAACAATACCATTTTCTTGAAATTTATCAATCTACAGTATTGAAAATGTTCCCTCCCAGTATAATTATTGACGGCGAACTTCTCGAAGACCAAAGAAGTAGACCCTAAATGGGGCCTACATAGCAAATTTTATTAATTTTGTTCAACGAAAAGTGCTAAAAGTAATACAATTATGGTATTTTTATTCAATGTTGAATGGGAGGCAAACTGGATCAAGTATGGAAGCATTTCATCTAGTCATATTAACCGTTTGAGTGAATAAAGTCAAGGACTACACTTTTCAAGTATTCTTTTGATATCAGACCTAAAATAAAGTGTTTGAATCGCTTGTATCCATCCAACGTGATTCATTCAGAAATCACATCTACCGCATTTGCAGATTTCCCATCTTGTGTCGTACGGATCAACGAAAGTCCTCTGAGCTCTCATAAATCTTGTTATGTGAACGCATGGAATGATGGAAAAAACCCTAAATTGAAACTTGAGTATCATAATCCGGTCTATTGAATTTTCGCGTGGGGAGTCCGAGACGGGGTTCTGGGGTCACTTGAAGAATCTTTCCGAGTCCCCCTTTCGAATCCCCTGGGAACACGATCGCTGAGAATATTCCGCCCTTACTAAGGTTAGTTGAACACACTTAGACATTAAACTTGGATTTTTTTTTTTTTTTTCAGATTTAAAAAAATTCAGAAAACCAAAAAAAGTAAGTTTGGATTGCCTACGTAATACAGGCACTATCTCCAAAACTCCCACTTTCGGGATGAAGTTTGTGGATTTTCCAATATTCTTTGTTCGCGCTTCACACATGCACGTTTCATTTCTATGTCGAACATAATAAAATGCTCCGCTACAACCGTTAAACAAAATGACGTATTTGTATTGTTATATAATTATGGAATGGAGAGTCAACTTTACTTATTACTTGCTCTATAGAAGAAAAACATGAAAAATGAAGAGAGAAACTCTCTAATTGTAGTCTTGAAGTATTTGATGGCTGTTCGGCGTAGGGCGTTTCAAAGAGAAAAAAATCTTCAGCTCAGGACGTCATTCATCCGGAGCCCCGTCTTTATTATTCATGAGTTTGGGTTTTCATGCGACTGGTTTCTCTACTACAGAGGTATCTAACTCGTCATTACGCATGATTAATTCTCCGTGATTTTCCACCAGTTACCTATAAGCGGCATTAGGTACCTATCCGCAGCATTATTCAACAAAATTTGTTGAACGGTGATTCCGGGAGAGTCCCTCACTATATAGTAGATATAACATTCACCTTGAGATGTATACAAGGTGGAGTCAAAGTCCCCCTTTGTTGTTATGACCTTTTTCCCGATTTCGTCATATCCTTTCTCCCTTATCTCTTCTCATTGACGGATATCCCTCCTTTGTGAATGCTGTTATATATTTAGATCCTCGTGAGCCTTTTTGAATGGACGCCTTCGGCCTGGTGACTGCACTCATGATAATGTCCTAACAACACATTTCCTCCTTAGCCGTTCACACATCCTTGTAGTGCCGCCGAGAAAGCTCTCCACTTTGTCTTGTCAAACTTATACTCAGGCACTTTCTCACCTCACAATCATCTATTTACAGTACATCCATATTTTTGGCGTAAAACTCCAAATGCTCTAACGCAACCATATATAGATATCAGTATATAAATATGAACTATATATCTGGTGGATGCTTCATGTAAAAGACCAGAGTGTCATGACAGTCAGCTCCAAAAACTATACACAAATTCTTTTAGGAACGAGTCTACCCCAAGAATTTTCAGTCATAAGATATAAAATTGCTGCGTGCGTAACTTGGACGTACATACGTAGGTATAATTCTTATTTGTGCCTGTTGTAACAGGACTCCAGATCGTGACCTTAAGAATTCATGTTTGGACAATACATGATCACTGGTTTTTCTGACTACACTCAGAAACCTGAGTGTTTCTAGAAATCAGTACTTGAATGAACAGCCACCTATTCAGGTGAACAGTCGTTGTTAATTATCATTTCGAACGTGGGATCTCAATTTCATTTTTTCTTATTTATTTTATCATCATTTACGTTTTACTGGTTTCATGAAACCGTCTGTTTCATGAAACTGTTCTGTGCACAGAAAAAACTTTAATCGTCCCATATTTTGACCTGTATCCTCACTTCCACTACACGTTCCCAAGCTCACGGTGAATTGTTCAAGAGCCCCATAACTCCGCCCGGGGCTCTTTGCAAGGTATATGCCCCTAGGTGTTGGTTAGCTCCGCAATTTATGGGATTTCCCTGATTTATTAATCCCGTTAACCTTGACCTTCCGCATTTCGCCTGTGTTGCACTCACTCCTCAAAAACTCTATACGCAATGAACCTCAACTCCAAACACGAGAAATAAATTCCACTTACATTCTACATTTCAAATTTCATAGTTTTGCATCCCTTGAGGAAATTCATTTAGTTAGAACAGATTTAAACTCCTTAAAACCACTCTCTGCAAATTGTTGAGGAAGCTCCTATTCAAAATTGAAAAAAACGTCGTTTACGGTATTCATTTTATTATTCGTTCACAGTATTTTTCAATCCCCACAAAAGTAACATAAATGTAAGTAGGTAGTCATTTTTCAAAGTCAAATACTGGTTCATATTTTTTGTTCATTCCTAATGTCTCGCGATAATCGGTAGGCACCCGTTTTCTTTCCGTATAAATCTTATTCATTTTTGTCAGATCAGTGAGAAACACCTCACAAATCGATTGCCCCAGTTTCTGGCGATGGAGGCGCGAATTGATTTCCTCCAAGTAATTCCATGACGGAAACATTGAGTAAGTCCTGGTGGGTCTTATACTCAATCCTCATCATTACTTGGTTTCCAATCGAACCCATCCTCCATGAATCGTACAGTGCCGATTCAATACTAATTTGATCAAGGCTTACGTAATTAATCGTTCCTGATTCGAATGCTTCTCAGTGAAACGGTCAAGATTAGAATCAGGTTCAGTTCAGACAGAAGGTTCAAAGGGATTCATTACAAGATTTTCACGGTGAAACGCTGATGGTGCGATTGGTGCGGTAACGCAGTTCGAGGCACTTTGTAGCGTAACTCTTCCTGAGCAGTTTTGTACCCAATTGACTCCCTTATTTCTTTGCGGAGTTATAGCTGTTTTCGAAACAAATTCTCAGTGTTTAAAAAGAATGAATTAATGAAATGATTATTGATGAATGTTGATTCGACCTGCATTTTAATTGATTGACTAATTCATGATTGCTGGAATTGAAACCGGTTTTCCGTGTTCGGCGATTTTGTAATCGCAAATCGCTTCGTGTTTGCAAATAAATGATTAGTGATTGTATGATTTCCTCCACAAGTGGAACAGTTATTGGTCTGTGCGGAAGTCATGACGATGCTCCGACCCTTAATTCTTCCTTCCCCATTCGCGATTTCTCTACGAAAAACGCCATGACCATCATCTTCTAGCTAGCCTCACTCACCCTCGAAAGACCAAAGATTTGGCATGAAAACTTTTTTTCACGAAAACACCTGTAACTTCTAACAAAATAAGGTACCTATCAATTCAAATAAAAACTGTTGTGTTCAGGAAGAGTTACCCTAAAACGTCCTTCCCAACTACATTGCTCTCCGACGCAGTGAAGTGCTGAAATGTTCTCTAATCAAATCTCGTTCTTCTATCTTCCAAGTTTCAGGCACCAATATTTACAAAATATGATTCCGCATCGCTCAAAGAACCAAAAGGAAGGTCAAGAGGGTTTCTTTTCTGACTCGAAATAGGCGGGGAAAGCCAAGGACGGGGAGTATGAGTCTCGACTAGGAAATCTACTCGTTTTAGTACCTCGTAAAAAAACCGCTCCATTGTTTAGAGCCTACGAGGAAAAGAAATCAGGGGTAGGCATTATGGCTGTGCCGATAATTCGTCAATACTTACTTGCACGTAAAACCTCATATTTCTTATTCTCGGATCGTTCGGTATAACGGTACTCGTGACTTACCTACTCTTCCTACTACACAGCCGAAAAAGTCGGTGCGTTCTTGCGGCCCCGAAGGCCACCGCAAATATACTTCCTAGAGAAGCTAATTCATTACGGCGATAAAATTGAAATTACCAACAACTAATTAACAACTTGGAATACCTATAGACTAGAGAAAGGGACTTCCTAGTGTAGCTGTTCGCTCATAAAATTGTTTTTATGACGTTGCGATCAGTCATAGAATCCACGAATACCTGTCTCTCCATTATATCAGGCTATACATTCTATCTTGAATCATCATTATTTATCAATTATATTGTGTTCATCAAATCGCAGCTATAAAATTATGAACGTTACTAAACGCATCACAATCACTGATATATGCTATATAGGTTCTATCCACACTGAAATTCGTTCTAATTTATTTGGCAGGTAATCAATTGAGTTTTCCTTAGGAGCCTTGGTCGAGCCGTGATATGCTTAGATTAATTTATATGATTTGTTTTACAAAATCCGTAGAGTTTAGTCCCCACAACTTCAATGCAAGTGATTTAGATCGCACAATTTGAACTTTTTAGGAACGATCTCTTCGTAATTGCTTGCTTGCTGGTAGTTCCTATCTATTCTCAATTGTTAGTACCTAAGCACATTTTTATGAACTACGTAAATCCGCATTAGGGCAATAAGGCTCGGTTCTTTTTCCAATAAGTTAGCAGTAGATATTTCCCTCTCCGGTGTACTCTTCATATATTATGTCCCATAGTTTTTCTCCTCATGACCTACATATATCTAATACAAGTAAAGATCGATTTCCATCATGTTGAGTCGCAGATAAAAGAGGGTGGTTTCACGTTTTCCACCAGCAAACACTGAAAAGAAACAACCAAGTGACCCAGTTTAATTCTCTGAAGTTTGTTTTCGGAGTGGAAGGTATGAGATTTCATTCCCAATTAGCATTTTGTCTTCCAACCCCTCTCTTTCTTTATTTAATTTCCCGAAGAGAGGACTCTTTACCTTTCTGTACGGTAGATAATTAGGATGGAGAGAGCACTTGAGAGGTCAAAGTCTGTCAGCAATTTAAAGAAGATCCGACACCGTTTTTGGAAGGAGAATCAGGGGGTATTCGTGTGTAAATTTAGGGAATTTTCGAATAAATGCTATGGTTCCAACATTTTGAAAAGCTGGGGTAAAAAATTGCATTAAACGGTTTTTTTAGATTTGGGGGGGAAATTACCATCTTGTATAGGAACATAAAAGTACCTATATTCGGAATCAGCGCACAATGTCCTAAATGAATACCCATCGAATATTGAAAGTTTTCGTAGTACGAAATCGCTAAAAATTTGCAGAAAAGGCTAGAAAATGGTTCGCTGATAATTCGCTCGTTAACTTTTTTTAGTCCACTTTGTATTATTGACATAGTATTAAATAATTCTTGAATGTTGTTCGTCTTCTTCAAAATTAAACTTAACTCGTGTTTAATCAGACGGCCTCTGCCGGCAGTACCTAAAAGGCACGAAATAGAAAACCACAAGTACGGAAGTGTCCAAGTATTTATTGCGTTGGGTAATTATTTATTTTAAAATTCCGAAACAACCATTCTAAGTAAGCGACTCTCAGGCTCGGCCTTGCCAGAGGGAGAAAAAACCAGCCGTGACGGAAATTATGTTTTTTTCCCCAACACTCGACTGGAGTGAGGCGGCTGTTTAGATAGACATCGGCACCAAGAAAAAACTGAGGAAGGACTGCTTGGCCAACACGGGAAGAAACAGGTTGCGTTGTCAATTTATCGATAAAAACGATCCCTTTCGAATCCCGAAGGATTATGCTCGCACAATGAGTTGTTTGGATGCCCGCACGTTGTAATAAAAATATCTGGTGCATTGATAGAAGACTAAATTATAAAATTATCTCCAAATGAGAAGGTAGGTTAGCAGAAAGAAAAACCCTTGCCAAACTCTGTTGATGTCTTCTCAAAAACGTACTAACCACCCACACTCTTCATTTCAACACACATTTCACTCTCAATGGTAATTTAAAATGGATGGATTTAGGTTTTGGTCTTTTGAATTGCTGGTATTTTTTTGAAAAGTTGAACATTTTAATTTGGGCTACTCGATTGCTCTCAAATAACTGGCCTCATAACTCCTCTTTTGTAATTATTAGTACCTACTTACAAAATAATGATGGCGCAAATTTAGACGGTTTCCAATTACAGGTTCGCCTATATATTGCTTTAGTGTTCAATATATAGTTGTGTGAAACAGATTTCCATTGAAGAATTAAAGAAAAGGTTCGCAATCTGTATTTCATTATTAAATTGAGTAATAATAACTTCATAATCTTCATAAATTAGCTAGAAGCACCATTCGTTTAACCTTGGGACGGAGAAAGTGTTCCTTATAGTCGACCTCTCATGTTCTCGATCTCGACATTGATTGCCCGCATCCAGTTTGTTAGATAACATTCATTTTCTTCCATTTCGAATATTATCCAGTATTTTATAATCTCAACATTCGAGCAAGAGTGTTTCTTATCCAACACTTGATCAAGTGTTCCTCGTAGAAATGTTTACATTGTCTGCCCCCGGTAGAGTTCAAGTCAACCGCCTCGTTACTCAATGTTATGTCCTTGGGAACGAGAAATACTCCTCAATCGATGGGAACCGTCTTCAGCAAATTACCGAAAAGACCTTGGAGTTCGTTCAACCCCCATTCGAACAAAACTAGTCTTCGTCGTTGCATGTTTGACACCCGGAATTACGAGGGAGTTATTTTTGTGACCTATCGTCTCACGATCAATGATCTTCAAGTCAATTTCTTCGGAGTACCATCCCTGGATGAAACCTCCTGTAATCATTCTTCAATCTTTAATATCGTTCAATTTAATATCCTTTACCCCTCCTTTAAAACCAATTTACAACTCCTTCCCTTCATGGTTTGCATGATTTACTTGGTAGTTGTTGGGGCCTAGCCAACATAACCACATTAGTTATATAGGAAACTATTTTAAGTACAAGTTTATTTGAGTTATTTATGAGTTTCACCGCCTGCCTCTCTCAATTCCTATTGACTGATGAACTGATAATCTTATCAGAGCATCACGAGTCAAGAGTTCTCGGAGTCCAGTGATGGGGTGGTGTCGCGTGACCCTCTAAAAGTGCATCAAAAGGTTGGGGACGATTATGGGTAAGACTTAGGTCACGTTTATTTCCGTTTGTGACACACGTGGGATAGGATTGTTTATATTGATTTCCACGCTACCGTAGGTTCTGTATAGCGAGACGGGCTAACCCAATCGGGCCTTGGATGAGGTTAGTTCCGCCGCCAGTTGCACCCTTTCCGCTCTGTGGGCCTATTCTGAAAACATGGTATCGACCAGCTTCTTTCGTTCAGGTTTCTTGTGGTTTGCCTCTTGGTTTATTCGAAACCGTTTTGTTGGTAGTCTGTTTTAATGTCTTACACATGAACGTCCTGATCGTATAAACATCGATCTTATTATTACGCTAGACATTCTGTATGTTTGTATGTTTTTCCTTCTAACACGTTCGAACGGCCGCACTGATTCTGATGAGGTGTTTTGGAAAAACGACGGCATACTTCCCGGCCAGGTTATCTACTCAATACCGGAGATGAATCGTTAACATTTCATAATATCAAAAAACTTTCCATAAACAAAAACAAGGGTTTCCCAGTTGAGGGTAAACATGGAAGTGGGTTCCTTCTTTATTTATAGAAGTAAGTACTGTGCGTAGTTTGTTCCAGTTTTTCCAGCTTTGGTTGAAATTTTCTTTAGTAAATTGTTCATACGGTACATTTTTAAAAGGCACCAGGTACCTTAAGTTTCTCACTTGCGAGATTGATGCCTGGAAAATCCAATGGAAGAATGTGAATGTTGAGAATAACTAACTAGTTTCCAGTACAGGCCGTTCAAACGCAATTGCATTGCCAAACTTAATCGAACTGCAGAGAAATTTGTTCGGAAAATGAGGGGAGACGAATGCAATACCTACTCCCAAAGGATGCGCTCATTGGCTAGTTTGTCCCAAATCAAAACAGGAATTCTCGTCGTTATTCAAAATCCAAAAGGGGAAAACTATTGTTTGAGCAAACGTCCACTAAGAAAAAAAAATCCAAAACCATCTCCAAATAGAAACAAACTCAAACTCTTTAGTCTCTACCATTCGCTATTAGAGTGGAGTTTATTGAGTCAATATTTTGCTTC
>JAEMON010000016.1:6773482-6792286 GCA_030264115.1 Lygus lineolaris
GAAATTCCATTCCAACCAATTTGCTTAGCGGAACGTGAACGTCCGACTCCGAGAATGCATCGCCCAGGAATGAAGACATCTAATGTACATTATCTTTCATAATTAACATAATTTGTTTTCCTCAATAAATTTCCATTGTGACTGAACATTTTAAAATTTATTTCAACCTAATACCTTCAAAATTGACGATTTGGCGACTATTTGAAATCCACCCGGCTTATCTGCGCCACTTTGTATAAACTCCCTAAAAGGAAAACTTCAATTTGCAACCCAATACGAACCTTCCATTGGGGAATCGTGGTGGGCAGTCTTTCTCGTCGCTGAAATCTCTACAATCCACATCACCATCACATCGGAAGTATGAGGCGATACAGTGGCCGCTAGCACACTGGAAGGTTCCATTCTGGAAATGATCGTAAAATTCATGAAATGGAATATTTTTGTTAAAAACTACATAACAGGTTGAAATGCTGAGTTGTGAAGTAGAAGTGGTGGTTTTGGGCTTGTTCTGTCCAGATGGTGGTAGGTTCTCAAAGGTCTACTCCTCATATCGAGAAACTAATATATTCTTACCTTGCACTGATAATCGTTGCAGTTCATTTCATCAGATCCATCCGAACAGTCGTCGTCATGGTCGCATCTGTAGTGCTGAGGTATGCATTTCCCGTTTTTGCATTTGAACTCAGATTCGGAACACTCCCTGTAAGATTCTTTGCAATGATCCTCAACTTCATCGGAGTTGTCCCCACAGTCGTTTTCGAAATCACACATCCATCTCCTGCGAAACATTCAAACTTGCATTAGAAACCATCATTAGATATTTTTGTAGACAATTTCACCCGCTCAACATAGCTTAACCTATTTGTACAGCAGAGGTTCAAGAGCCATCTCTTCCTTTTTACTTTTTCAAGCAGATGGTATCTCACAGTATCAATATTGTTTCAACTTTATGCCATGAGACAAGATCAATGAGGACTTACTTTGGTATACATCTATTATTGGCACATTTAAATTCAGTCTTAGAGTTGCATTTGGGACAATGTTCTGGTAACTCATCACTGTTGTCTCTGCAGTCGTCTTTACCGTCGCAGAGCAACCATTTGGGGATACACCTGTAACTCGACCTTCCGGGACATCTCTGCCAGCCTGAAGAACAGTTCTTTTGCCTAAAAAACAAAACAAACGAAAATTAAAATTATTGTCGCCATGCTGAAGAATTGAGGAACATGCTTCGCAAGGATCATCATACATGGAAGCTCAGAACGCGTGAAGTACACAAAACGTAAATGTGTCATTGAATATGACTGGGTGATCAGATAGATGCTCTTCACGCACAATAGGACTTGTGAATCACTCTGCACACAATCAAAAAATGTTGATTTGTTGTTGAATGTTGATGCGTATTGGGTTCTGCGTGGGCTGAGGCAGTGATAAATGGGGAATTATTATGTACGCGAAAGTCAATTTTTTTCTGCCTTTGTATTATTATTTGGAATAAATAACACTGTTAAGAAAAAGAAAAAAATAGTTTATTGTTCTATGTGGTGAAAACTTGTAATAAAATCTCAGCTCTTGAGAAACCCTTTCCTACTTCACACTAAAAGAACTGAACCGAAAAAGATTGCGCTGAGATCGCATTGGGAGCAGTGAGAGTAGGAATAATTTGAATAATTAATTAAAAATTAATAAATAATGATTACAATCAATTAATTCAATAAATTTATTCATTAAGTGAATTTCTATTCTCACTAATCAGGAGCAGAACTGTGTTGGGCTTTGTATTGCGTTTGTTAGGTTGTACCTCGGACAGGTTTGGCGAATGGCAGAAAACATCCTTTTCAACGTCATTTTCCCGCCATATTACAATAATAAATATTTCAATAATTTTTCTAAAATTACAGATACACTATTTTTTCCTCGTGACTTTGTTACTGTTTCTTCTGAGCCATTATCTTTCAGAAAAAAATATAAAAAATTGATGATAATTTCCCATTGTCACTAACGCCTAACAAGTGATATCGTGAATCTCCAATGAGATTATTATCTCCAGCTGTCAATGGTTGTAATCTAGACAGGTTTTGATACCGACTGAATACACGCTTTACATCTTGTTGTTCGTGTGAGCGGTTTGACTCGTTATCCGCTCTTCACACGAACCTGTATGATCTCTAAATTGTGAGCACTTTACGCGTTTTGCGCATCCATGTGAACCCAGCAAAAGGGTCTCACTGTAAATGATCAGAACCAACAGATCAATTTGTTTCACACAACACCCCAAGTTCATTGTCCCGAATCGTACCATAAGTGGGGCGAATGCAGACGAAATTTGAGGTTTTTTCGTGAAATCACGTATTTAAAATTATGCTCAACTCCTGTCGGCCTCCATATAGCATCTCTAGGATCTCCTCTTTCAGATAGAACTCCGAAAAAAATTCTGGGGGACACTGCCCCCCTTTTATTTAAGGTCAAAGGTTGTCCGCCTTCACCCCATGAGGTGGGGTAGGAACAGGCCTTGTTTTCAAGCCAAAACACCTTCTAATTATCGCAGAAGTCTACCAGGACACTCTTTATCTTTTTTAAAAATATCAAAACGAAAAAAGGAGGTAATTGAAGTTTAAAAAAACCACAATTTAATGTACGAAATAAACGTTGCACTTATAACAACAACTCTCAGATAACACTTACCTACCATTGGAAAAAAAATGTCTGCGTCCAGTGTTGCCACTAAAAATGCTGAAAGCCACCTTAATCTTTTCACAAAATATTCCTGATTAAGATTCTGTGTCGAACTTGCCGAATGAAGCATCTAGGGAGAGCAAAAAGCGGAAAAAACGGGAGGAAACTGTTTTGTCCCCCTTTGCCCCACTTTACAGTACTTTTGCAAGACACATGGATATAATAAGTAGGTTCAGATACGATACTAATGCATTTTTATATACATATTGTGATGTAGGACCTAAGATTTAAGAGTTACGAGGAGTGGTTGAAGTTTTCTGGTGTGACGCAATCAGCGGACACAAGGATTGAAAATAGATAGGAATATTTCCCTCTTTCTTTCGAGAAAAACTGAAAAAGGAAAATGTATTTTGGATGATAATACAGATAGAACCTTACCTGCAGATGTACGCTGGTTCATCAGAGTCGTCTCCACAATCATTGTCAAAATCGCACATCCACAATTTAGGAATGCAACGACCGTTTTTACAAGCGAATTCCACTTCGGGATCACACTTCCTGTTGTCTGGAATCACAAGAAAAGTTGTTCTGAGATTTACCTACTATCAAAATGTGTTGTACGTAACACAAACATTGGAATGTTTCACGGTAAACATTTTGGCAGTATGAATCAAAAATTCAACTAGATAACTGTACAGAAACTGTAACTATATCACTTACGGCAGATTTCAGGACGTTCATCGGATCCATCTTTGCAGTCTGGGTCTCCGTCACAAACCCAGGCGTTGAGGATACATCGACCGTTTGAAACACACTTGAATTCCAGATCAGGGCAAGTGAGGTTGCACCTGGTGAAGAAAGCAATCTAAACTGTTTCACCGCTAAGATAAAATTACGATCTAAAATGCTTGTCTAGCTGGATATCCTCTCAGATATCTTCCAACAGAGACACTCAATTTTGGGTAAAGAGTCGGTACCCTAACAAATTCAAAAACAAACCAAAGATGCTGACCTATTGTTCCCTCAGCACTAATACCTACTAGTAATATCCTGAGGAATAATTAATACCTCTTTTCTTCAGAACCATCGCCACAGTCGTCGTTGCCATCGCAAATGGTAGCTGAAGGTGTGCAGTTTCCATTATCACACTGGAACGTCCCAGGGCGACAAGTCCGTTTTGGACATTCTGCAGGCTCATCAGATCCATCCTTGCAATCTTTTTCACCGTCACATCTGATAGAAAAAGAAATCAATTTTAAATAAGAAACTACTAAGGTAATTAAGGGATTATTTTGGCAGGACCTCCTCTGTAAAACATAGGGACTGCCAGAGATTCTTTCCCTGCATTAAATTCTTAGTTTTCTCCTCCCTTCTATCGGGGGGACTTGAAGCACCAATAGGGCTGACCACGAAGTCTCAACCTTCCACCATCCACGTTATTAAGCGAGAATTTTCCACATACATTCATAGACGGTCCTCGAGTTTCAAGACCTTGAGATGGTCTCCTCGAAATTCGGAATACGGATTCGGCTTAAGGAATACTTGAAGACCATCTCAAGGTCTCCTTGAAACTCAAGGACTGTCCATAAATCCCGCCCTTAGGCTTGCATCCTGATACACAAGCCATAAGGTACATCAAACTATGACAAGCTACATATCTAGCCAACTCACTTCCAAAACCATGGTATACATCGGTCATCGTTGCCACCACATCTGTGTTGCCCGTTGGTACAGTTGGCAAGACAGGTTTTGTTGTCTGCCGCGAGAATAAACTGGTTGGGACATGCGCAAATGAAACTGACTGGAGAGTTGGCATCACCTAGAAAAAAATTGAATTCTTCATTAGAACTAATCGAACATTGTAGATGAGTCCCAAAACGCACCAAAGAAATCATTAAACGCACCATAACCATCGGGTGAGGCATCGACGCCAGGAACTGGGGATAAGAGACACAGATGAGAGCATCCTCCGTTATCACCACCGCAAGGATTAGGGTAGCTTTGCTGTCTTAGAGGATGGAAAATGTGGATGTCGTATGGCCTGTGCGTTGTGTTTCTCAGAACCTTGTAATCGTGACCTGAAAAATATTCCCTCATAAGAGTATCTTAATTGACTAATTACCTATAAATCAGCAAGAATGTGACTTCTATATCAATAATTGAGGTCAAATATAACAAATTGTTACTAAATATATAACTACCATTGAATTTGTTTGCTTTGAGAATGCCCTTGATGTTCCAATCCGTCCAATACAGGTAGTCCTCGAACAGAGTTATGGCAAAGAGATGAGGAACTTTGTCACCCGAGAGAACCACGTGACGATGATGGCCTTCGAAATCGGTGGAAGCGATATAGTCGAGATGAGCGTCAGCCCAGAAGATACGATCAGCAAAGAAATCAATCGTGAGAGCGTTAGGCCAAGCAAGGTCGTTTTCATGAGTTAGGATCCTGGTGAAGTTGGAACCATCCATGCCCATTTTCCCAATGAAGGCCTATGAAAATGATAATCGTGTTTGTTGTACTAATACAAGGCATCGTAAAAATAGTTTATTGAAATAATAAAATGGGATTTCCATTTTAAAAAACTTATAAAATTGAAAGAATTCATGAACCAGGATGGGATTGACTCACTTGAAGTGTCCAAGAAGTGAAGAACAGATAACCAATGCCAGGATGAACTGCAATGGCTCTGGGATCTTGAATTCCAGCCTTCAGAGTCTTCCTGCTTGAGCCATCCAATTCGGCCACGTCCAAATGCTTACTGTGTCTGTCCAACCAGTAGATCTTCTTTCCCACCCAATCAACCGAGAGACCTTCGAGCCCGTGAGAATCATGCCTGATGATAGGTTCCCTTTCTGTTTTTCCAATCTCCGTTCTACAACAACGAGTAAACCAGTTTCATCCAAGTTGTAGCGTATTGTAGCCACATACAAACATAATCTTTGCTTGATTTAATTTGAAAACAAACTGTTCAAAATAAAGTAGTTAGGTATGTTTCTCGAAACTTGGTAAACCACAGAAAAATTACCTGTAGATAGTTTTAGCCGTAACATCGCTGTAGTAAATCATATTTCCTTTATAGTCGTAATCCATAGCAACTACATTCGTCAGGTCCTGGTGAACAAGAGAGTACACGCTAGCATCAACGGACATGTTCCTCACGTAATATTTGTTGGTGAATATGATCCAAGGTTGAGTTCTTTCCCTCCTCTTGCAAGTATGTTCATCAGACGCCCTACAACAAATACGTAATGTTAAGTACATATTACAGAAATTTATTAAATAAAAACGAGTATCCTACTTTCTGTAGTAGTTATTAAGATACATAAGTAGCACTATGTAGTAGGTACCTATCATAGTAGGCTTCGTCACATTTGCAGTAGTAGGAGCCAGGAGTGTTTGAGCAATACTGTGAACATGCGCCAGGTGTTTCCGTGCACTCATCTATATCTGCACAAGCTTTCCCGTCTTCCAAGAGCCTGAAAATTGACGATTATAAATCACTCATCCACCTAGGACCTATTTCACCTACTTTCATCTTTATTGAAAAGTCGTATAGCAACTTGTCCGCAGTAACTCTAGAATGAATTGGAATTACCATTCAATGATCATGTTCAATAAGTAGGGTCTGTTGGCTCGGTCAGGTTGACAGGATGAAGGTGGAGCAAGGACCTAGAAGTATGCTCAAAGCGAGGATGGAGTCCAGGAGAAGAAGAGGACGACCCAGAAACACGGGGATGGATGAGGTGTCGCGTGATTTACGAGTACTTGGATTGGGAAGGACACAAACCATGGACCGGGAAAGGTGTAGAATAGCAGTTAGGGAAGCCAGGGGCCACACCGGCCTGTAGAACTCAGCAATTAGTTGGTTAGATCATGATCGATAAAACAAGGAATAATTAAATAATTTGGACTTGATTCTTACTTGTAACCAGGATTGCACTCGCAGTAGTAGCTAGTCAGGGTATCCACGCATTTGTGCCCACACTGGTGGACTTCTACCTTGGCACATTCATCCACGTTACAGTGAGCTGGCTCGTCAGATTCATCACTGCAATCTGCAACTTTGTTGCACACTCGTTGATAATCGATGCACTGTCCATTCTGACATTGGAACTGCCCTTGAGGGCAAGTGGAGTTTTCTTTCTCTGAAAAATAACAACAGAATATGGTGGTATCTAGCTGCATTTAATAATATCAATGCTGTGAAGTGTTATAAGTTACAAACTATACTAACTGTTTCCACAATCGTGTTCGTCCGAATTATCACCGCAATCGTCCTCTCCATCGCATTTATAGCTATTCCTGATGCATTTGAAGTTCTGGCATGCAAACTCTTGAGCTGTGCAGTTTTTGTAGATGCTGTGGCACTCTTTACCCTCATCGGTTCCATCACCACAGTCGTTATCATGATCACAAGTCCAGCCCTATCACAGGTGTTGAAAAATCATAAGACAATAATTGGCAAATACTTATATCATTAAAATGAGCTAATAATATTGCTCAAACTAAAATATAAATATACGGTATTTAGGTACCTTATTAATGCATCTGCCGTTGCCGCAAGTGAACTGGTCAGGAGCACAGGATGGCTGAGGTGGGCAATTCAGAGCAGTGCCATTTTCGTCAGCTCCATCCACACAATCTGGATCACCGTCGCAAACCCACTTCTTGGGAATGCACTGAGCGCGGCCCCAGGCTTTATTGCTAGCACAGGTGAACTCAGTCTCATCATCGCATTTTCTGTCATCTGCGAAATGGGAGAAATTCTACGTAGTATAGGATCACACTGAGGGGTTTTGTGGGTTATTGAATCACTGAGCTGAACGATGCGCAGCACAACCAGGCGATATTCACCATTCTGGACTTGCGACCGGTTCTTTTTTGGTTTACCTACGTGACCTGCAGATAAGAAACTGTAGGTTACAAAGGTAAATGCAGAAGGAACCAGTCACAAATCCGGAAGGTTGATTATCGTACGGATCAGCTCAGCTTCCACAAAACCCCATGGTGTAAGCCACTGCTATTGTGAACTATGGCAGCCCAAATTAATAATACCAATTTCATCACCCTGTTGTTACATAGGTACTTTTACTAAGCAAACAACTTCTAGAATGGGTATTTATAGCTATCTAGTATCTACCCCTAATTGATTATAATTATTAATCAATTATACGTAGTCAACACCAACAACTCTCAGTCGGTTCAGTGTCGACTACGAAATCAGAGATATCCACGAGATAGGTACCAACGTGGAGGGAAGATGAGGTTGAAGAGGTCGTTTGAATCCACTTACTGCATTGATGACGTGAGTCTTCGTCAGAATTATCAAGACAGTCGTTATCCCCATCGCAAATGTATATTCGTGGAATACAGTTTCCATTATCACAGGTAAAGAGATCTCCGAAACATGTCCTTCCCTCGCTCTTGCAATATTCTGGAGGTTCGTCCGATCTGTCACCGCAATCATCATCACCATCACAATACCACGTGGCTGGGATGCATCGGTGGTTAGGGCATCTAGAGAGACATAGACAAGTTTGATGGTACATGGTTCAAAATAAGTATGGTACCTAAAGATCAGCAACTAAAGCAATGAGTTTTTTCGCATTCTTCTGGCGAAAACTGAACTACTTTATCAGCTGAAATGTATCAATATTTCCCTTTTTCCGTTTTTCCCTCCTCTGTAATGACATCCTGCTAAAAAGAAAAAAAATCCCGCTTCAACTCAAGTTTTGAAGAAAAACAAACAATTAAAAAAGGAAAACATTTGATGCAACTGAAAGACAAAACGAGATGGTCAAAGGCAAAAGCAGCAATATGGCGGTAATGAAAATAGGAATGAGCAACACTACCAACTTACAACACAGATATCCCTAGCTTACTAATTGTTCTGGTTAACTCTTAGAGCTCGTTACTTTAGTTGCAGAGATATAGCTGCTTACGTAGGTGGAATCAAAAGACAATATCAAATGAAATATTGAATAAACGGTGAGAATGATATATACCAACCTGAAACTGTTCTGGGGGCAAGACGTTTTGGCACAATGAAGAGGGTTTTCGTCTGAGTTGTCACCGCAGTCATTATCTCCATCGCAGAGCCAATAAGGTTCAACGCAAATGTTTGTGTTTTCGCATTTGAGATGTCCAGCTGGGCAAGTGGTGTTTTGCGGGCATCTTTCATGGGTCTCGTCTGACGTAATATTGTCTTTACAATCATTTATTCCGTTACAAACCTGTAAAATAACAATATGAGAAATTCATTGAGGCCCAATACAGTCATAATTACCTAGGTACATTGTTTTTCTTTACTTATTACATTATCATGCATTTATTATTAACCTTTTCTTTACTGGACGCTCGCGCACCCCAGAGTCGCGAAGGCTGAACCACCTTCGACCTCCAGTGCCCCCCGCAGTGGGAAAAATACAGTATTCCCGTCATTTATCGGGGAGCTTTAGAACTAATACGATGATGGATAATATAAAGAAGAAAACTTCCATGTTGACATAATTTATCCACTCCTACAGGAAGTCCTTGGAGAATAGTTTTATGACTAAAGATAGATGGCGTAAGGACCCGATAAATGGGGCCTTGGCACCATTACGCGGCTGACCATTTGCGCGGAAAGGAGGGCCTCGGCCCCAGGTTACATCTAATTTTACTCGATATCGCGGGCTTCGGAGATAAAGGGTTAATGTTACTTTATCGATGGCCAAATATTTTAGCATACCTGGGCCTGTGGGATGCATCTCTTGTTCTGACAGGTGAATTCACCTTGAGCGCATTGCGGATAGTTGCAGTCAATTTCATCAGAACCATCCTTACAATCATTTTCGTGGTCGCACTTCCAGGTTCGGAAAATGCATCGACCGTTGTTGCATCGGAATTCATTGGGATTGCAGGAGTGGAAAGCTGTAAAATAACAAAGCGTAAACTTTCATCTGCACTTGAATCAATAAATTGGGTAAGGACCTACAAGAGTTTTACACAAAGTTTAACGTCCCTTCGAGCAGCGAATTCGGATCATCCTGAATCACCCTGAATTTGGATCGCTTTTAATTTATCAGGATTCAAAAGAGACTTTCTGGAAACTGGAAGTTAACCGAGTTAGCTGCTGGAGACATTAATTTTGAAAGAATGTAAATTATTCCTTTGATAATTTATTGTTAAAAATTTGAATATTCGTCAGATAATTATGTTGAACCTTACCGCAGAACTTGGGATCTTCATCTGAATTGTCTCCACAATCATCGTCTCCGTCACAAGCCCACATCCGAGAAATGCATTTTCCGTTAGCACAAACGAATTTGTTTCCTTCGCAAGTCAGGTTTTTGGGAACACACATCCTTCCGTCGTTGACTAACTTGGTTTTTTCGTCACACTTGCACTCGGGCTGGAAGACGAATCCACCAAAATAATTATTTAAAGTAGAAAATGAATAAAATATAAATAACTGGAAGGAAGTAACCAGTAATAAGTAAGTAGGTGTTGGAGGAACTCATATTTGCTGTTAAAGACATGTTGGTCCACACTGAGGTGAGTGCAGCTGTAACCCTCAGCCATATTGACTGAATAGGTTAATAAAGAAGGAGCCGGTCAAAAGTCCGGAAGGGTGGAATTCGCTTGGTAGTTTTGCCTATCAGGTCAACCACATAATTGCTAATTTGTTTTTCATTCCCGCTATTAGCACTTAAGTGAGTTACTAGAGATTGGTATCCCTGATTCTAAGCTGTCTAGCTCACATAGAGCTTGGCGTTACCGCGTAGTTCTTATTTGAAAGTTGGGAGTTAGATGAGATGATTCATACTGACATGCACGAGACATTTAATTTAATTTCATACTCAATGCATATATCATACGCATATATATGCATGTATGATCCATGACTCTGTTTAAGCTACCTTTTACCTTATCACCTGGCTTCAAGATATATTATCACTAGCAAGTGTGTGGAACTGTGCTTAAACCAGTTTTTTAACTGCCACTAGGGAGCAGCAATGTCGGATTATGAACAGAAACTCATACGGCAATAAACTTCCATGCTGTGTCGTGGAGGAAGATTTTTATTGTGTGACGTCACCAGTGCAACGTAGGTGATTTTTTATTTACTGATTTTTCCTATCAGTGCTAGGTATCAAGACAAAAAAATCCACCTTTTTTTTTGAAAAAAAAATCCACCATCAGACCCATGGGTAATGTTTCATTGAGAAGACCACAGTTTACCTTGTAGGGGCAATTAATTATAAACAAAAAATTCTTTATCAAGTACCTAATAAAAATATCCTCAGTGGACTAATTAGGTATCTAACCGGTTGGGGACAACCGGGCAAGAAGGGTGAGATGAATAAAAAAAATTAAGATAATGGGACCACAAAGTTTCTCCCAGTACACAGTACCCATTCTCACCTTTCCATTCTGTCCAGGATGACAGCTCTTGGCACATCCACCGTTACTAATATTACACGGGTTCACTTGGCATTTCTGTCGATCACTTGAAAACACTTGAATGTCTCTAGGCGAGTCTTCAAGACGTTTGACCAACTCCACCATGTTGGCACCTGTGTGCTTCTCAGCCCTGTAAACGCCTCTCAGTTGAAGATCTGTCCAGTAGATGTAGTTGCCAAAGACAGTAAGTGCAAACGGATATATTGTTGCTGATATGAGAACCTATAATCAATGTGATTAACATGAATTGCAGGCTCATTTAACAAAGAAGGAACCCAAAGGTTCATTTTTGGTACATTATGATCGATCATTCTGATACTTGAATGAACGAAAAAGTTGTCTTACCTCTCTGACCGGAGTGCCGTCAAGATTAATCCTCTCGATCTTTTCTCTAACAGCATCTGTCCAGTAGAGCATGTGCTCATCATAGTCCAAAGCAAGGCCACTGGGCTGAGAAAGATCTCTGTCAATAATAGCTGTTTTGAGCGATCCAGCCATAGTTGTGCGGAATATTTTACCAGATGTTCCAAACCGTCCCCAGTCTGTGTAATACAAGAAACTGAAAACAAGGACATACCATGTAACTCATGTTTAATTGTTTAATTTGAACACGTACATTTGGCACTCTGGGAAGAACACTGGTACATCTCCGAAGTGAAGAGCTCGACGAGCTCTGCACAGGGGTTGTAAAGGATCAACGATAGTTCAAACAGTAGCCGCTAAAGAGCAGATAAACCGCTGCGGGTCTGAATGGTTTGACTAGTGCGTTTAGCGGGGTTCATCAACAGTCTTGTTCCAGAGGTCATTGAGGTCTGGAGATGTACCGATGTTCTTCTCAGCGTGCAATTTATGTGGAAATATCAAGAAATGGTTCTCAAATGGAGGGTGCTCTTTGGCTTGAACGAAAACAGAGTCTGAATTATAAATACACAGATACGTAGGAAAAAATCAATAAAATAAAAAATTTGCCAGTTAAGTTAGGCTAAACTCACCCTTTGCACGGATCCACAACGATGGCTCTCGGTCTTTCAACTCGTGCGATCATTACAAGGTCGGAACCGTCCAAATTCATAGCATAAATGCTGTTATTAGAGGAATCCGTCCAGTAGATTTTCTTCTGAGTCCAGTCGTAAGCTATACCCTCAGGGTTGATGCCCTTGGAAATGATAGGAGTTATTTTGGCGTTTGTAGGTTCGGTGGTCGGGAGCCAGGCGATACGAGCCCAAGGGCGGATTTGAGTGAATAGTAGGCGACTATCGTTGTAATCAAAGTCCATCCCAACCACGTTAGTTAAATTACCCTGAAACATCGTTGTTATCAGAATTGAATAAACAAGGAGATACAGCGAATATTACAGGCAGGATTTATGGACGGTCTTTGAGTTTCAAAGAGCACTTGAGATGGGTTTCAAACATTCTTTAAGCCGAATCCGTATTCAAAATTTCCAGGAGACCATCTCAAGGTCTCCTTGAAACTCGAGGACCGTCTATGAATCCCGCCCTACAGATTAGATAGTACACAGCGAAGGTGCTGGAATTCCTATGAGAACTAAATAGCAACAACGAGTTGTGGAGTTTCCAAAATAGTCTTACCCGAAACAGAACCTGAACAAAATATTGGACGAGACAAAACAACATAAATACTAGACATCATAAAAATACATTTCTTTGACTTACGATAGGTTTGAAAGGCACACTGGTAGCTTGTGGGTCGAGGTTGATTGCACGAATTTCTGTTCTGGTAGAAAAGACAAGGTACTCTTTCTGAGTTTCGCACTTGCCGTTCTGAGTTGATTTACCAGTGGCGCAGTCGCACTTGAATTTGTAAGGGTTGCTCCAATTGTCCGGAGGGAATGAGAAGCAAAGCTGGTCACATCCACCGTTCCCTGCAGGGCATGATCGGAGAATTGAAAAAAAAGGAGAAAATTGCACGAAAATCGGTTGCTTTACATGTTAAGTAAAGCTGGGTTCAGATTGAGGCGCAACGCCGTACTCACATCCACAAAGACTCAACGCTGCCAGGAACGCCAAACTCAAGCAAGATAACGAAATAGATAAGAACCTGCTCTGCTTTGCTGTGCAGAACCCAATACGCAGATCCGCAACGCCGTAAAGCAGCAAAATATCAAGATTTTTCAATAGAGGGTCATTCAGCCGTAAGACCGTAAAGATGGAGAACAGCCAATTAGACAATCAGATTCAATTACAGTTTTACGGCATTGCGGTTTCGCAGACTTCAGTACGGCATGCAGCTTACTGTGAACCCAGCTTAACACACACTGCAGCGTTGAATGAATAGTGTCACAAGTTTACCTAGCCTTTTGCAAGGATTTGATTCGTCCAGGGGTTGGTTGGTCACACCATAGATGGCAATGTCTCTGAGGCGCTGGAGGCCTGTTCGCACAGGAGTGGGCTGAGAAGTGTTGCCAGGAAGTTTCGAAGCTTTGAAGACTGTCAGAAGATTTCGGTCTACCCAGTAAACGTCACCCATGCGAACGGCTATTCCCATAGGGTTGGGTAGATTGCGCCTGATGATCTACAAAACGAAAAATCCATCTAAAATTCCATATTTAACCGATTCCTTAGTTTCGCCAGGATTTCATCCCTACATTTAAATACTGTATGACCAATTTATTATTTTTAAAAATATGACTGTATTCTGTTATAACAGTGTCCTAGTGTTGTAAGAAATTACCTGACGATTTCCACCGCTGTACGAAACTTTCTGAATCGTGTCTAGCTTAGCATCCACCCAGTAGACATCATGTGTTTGCATGTCGATTGTGAGATCCCTCGGAACACTTATTCCTGAAGAGACGATAGGAGTAGAATTTGTTGTATCCAAGAATGCTTTGACGATTCTGGGGTACTGTCCATAATCAATCCAATACAGTAACCTAGAAGGTAAATAGGATTTCTTACAAGAAGGAAGGGAATATGCACAATATTTAGATTCTAACCTACTAGGTAGGAAGGAACCTACCTATCTTATTATGTATGGCTTTATGTATGTGTGAATCTATTTTTTCTAAAGATCTCATCAAAGTATTGATAA
The DNA here is from genome assembly GCA_030264115.1 of Lygus lineolaris. Lineage (NCBI taxonomy): Eukaryota > Metazoa > Arthropoda > Insecta > Hemiptera > Miridae > Lygus > Lygus lineolaris. The sequence continues at coordinate 6,787,662 of JAEMON010000016.1, forward strand.
AAGAGTACCTAAACAATTCAAAAATACTCACCTTTTTATCGGATTGACTGCAAGTTCTTTTGGCGCATCAATGAGACCCTTTTGCAAGACTTTGCGGTTGGTTCCATCAAGCCAACAGACTTCAATGTAATTTTCGTGTGGGAAAACATTAGTGAAGTAAAGGTTGCCAGCTATCCAGTCAACAGCGATCCCGCGAATTCCGTTAGAGCCAATGCCATCGCGGATGATGTGCTGAAGGTCTGTACCGTTGGGGCGTATTCTAAACACGCCGTTCCAAGGGCCACGAGGATTGAAGTCTACCCAATAGATCCATTTCTCGGAATAGTGGACATCCACGTGAAGCACATGATGACCTGAAGGAAGATAAGACGATCGTTTTGTTAAACAAATTACCTACAGTATGAGATAAGAGGCAGGTGTGAAACTGCCTATCTATTCCAAAGGGAAAACTTACAGGTTTTGACTGGGTCTGGCGGGAGTTTTACCAATGACTCCCGTGGGCGATTTGGGTTCTACCAATGACTCCCAGTGTTTTGCTCGGAGTCATGGGTCAGTTTGAGGCTGTTTACTGATGACTCGGCAGCTCAGGTAGGCCACCAATCAATAGTTCAGTATTGTCATCGGTAGCACCCAAATCGACCACTGGAGTCATCGAGTCAACTCCCCAATAGACTCAGTGTTAGTAGTTTTGCATTCACAAATAATTAATTGTTTTGTGAGCTATTTGCGTAACCCAGGGGAAACCACGAGGAGGTTTGCTCACCTCCACCATTAAACTCTTTGTTGAAATGCGAGCCCTCCAGGATTAGAATAGAACGTTGCCGATGACTCCCAGAATTTTGAGACGATTGGAGTCATTGGTAATACGCCCGTCCAGGCATGAGCTGTACGCTGTATGCTTGCGTACAATAAAATTTGTAAATCTGGACAGTGTCAGAACTACGTTACCTAACTGAACCATTTGACACGATCAAGATAATATTGTTGGGTTTTCTACAAACACAATAAGAATTTGGCCATCCGTTTGAACAGGTAGTGAAGAGCACCTCTTTTTTCTGGCTCTTTTTGGCGCTCTTTCCTGCTCCGTAGCCATTGTAGAACTGGTTTTCAGTTGATATGGCAGAATACGCAGATACGACTCACACAAGTAGAGTTAGCTCAAGTTGGTCAGAAAAACCCACAGAAATTCGATCTTGATGGCGCACTCTAAATGGCCCTAGGTAGGTAATAGGAACGTACATTTTAAATAGTTCGTAAATTATTGGTATCTTTACCGGGTCCGGAAATAGGCACAATAGCTTCTGAATGGTCCTTGAGGCTGTAGCCACGAATGATATCGAGTTGGGTAACAATGAGGTAGTTCTTGTAACTGCCACAACCAGTTTCTTCCTTCTTATAGCCAGTGGAACACTGACAGACACGTTGGTTGTTCTCAGCTGGGATACACAATTGATCACAGCCACCGTTGTTCGTGAGGCACGGATGTTGAGTTGCTGAAAATACACATTTTTAAAATTTAAAAAATTGGGATTTATGTATTACTAAGAATCTTTGATTATTATGTACGAATATAATTTGCGATTCATTTACTGTGATTCGCGGTACAGTTACCATTGTAAAAAATAACGATTGTACAACATTGCAACTTTGATATTTCAAGTTTGTCCACTGGCAAGGACTTTCTCGTCCTTGCTTGAACGTTATGCTCTGTAACTTGGTGGCACTTCTATGTTGTCCTACTTCGTGTTGTTCCAAGTAGTTATCTCTGGTTAGAATGTCGTAAGGCCAGTTAGAGTTCAGGTATGCTTTATTCTAGACCCGCTCTAACCCGCTTTTGGCTGTGGAAACTCTTATTAAGACGGCACAGTTGCCTCACGATAACCTGATGTATTTCTCTGAGTGTCTGCGTACTTTCCTTTTGAACTAATTTATGCGAGAGTACCCCAAATGGTCAGGTAGGACGACCCCATAGGTTGAATAGTACAATAGTTGAAGAACAATGGATAGACAGATCTAGCTGTAAGATGGTCCTAGCTTTTGAAGAGCTGACCATGCAGTTGGACAGGGATGCTCCCGGCTCAGTTGACCGAAGGGCAGAGAGACGATTTTTAAGGAAAATGCCTCAGGTTATCTCAGTTAACTCTTCCACGCCATGGACTACTATAGCACTAAAGTATCTTCTCTCAAGAGTGAACCTACAGAAAACTGGATCGAATATGACATACTAACTTGGTCTTTTCTTGAAAATTGTGAAGGTCTTGAGATCAGGTTCATTGTCCATAATCAACTGATTCCCTTTGCCAGTTTCAACGTCCACTCTCTCCAATTTCTCGTGACGAGGGTCCATATAATACAAGTATTTCTGATGAACGGCAATTGCTTTAGGAAGTGCGATGTCAGTGTCGCTGATCAGTGTTCGCTGGTTGTTACCATCAGTATCCATCACTCCAATCTAAAAATCACATCTTTTTCTGATGAACTTCATAAAATTTAGAACGATGAAATTAAGAATGATGAATTTCATCATCATTTAGTACAACTTGAGTTAATATGGATCACTTACCATAGGTGGCCATTCGGTGCTGTAATACAGAAGTCTGGTCTCCAGGTCGATGGTAATCGCCAATGGGTGTTCAACGTCTTTCAAGAGGATGCGAGAATCAGAGCCATCCATATTCACTCGCCCGATTTTTTGTGGTACTCCATTGCCACCTTCATCAATCCAAAAGAGTTTTCTGTAAAGAAAATTTACTCCTAAAATAAAGCTAGATTTAAGGGTAAAATGATACTGTGCTGATAGTTTTCCCCACTTGATTTTCATTTTAAACATCAAAATCATTTTCTAAAATTCAAAAATTGTGTTGTGATATTCAGTACTTTACCCACGACAAATGGGGTAGTGTAATGAGTGGGGTTGCGTTACCAACGATTAGGTATTTAGACCCAGTAAATTATTTATAAGAAGTACCTAGGCGTGTATTATTGCACTCACCCTTGGCTGGGATCAAGACACATAGACTTGGGTCGAGACACAGAAGTCGCATTTCCTGCGTTGGCCAAAATAGTGTATCGGTATTTCCATTTGCCGTCGACTTTGACAACCTCGAATTCCGAAGCTAGACGGTTCCCGATGAAGAGGTTACGGCCGAGCCAATCAAACGCTATTACGTAGGGTGCGCCTACGATACCGGAATCCACTCCTAAGAACTCAGTTTTGTTTCCTCCTCTGTAGGGTGTGGTGTAGATTGTGCACTGCAAAGAGGTTTTTGTTATTAAAGGAACAATGGAATCTTCGCAGAAGCTAATCAAGTTACACAGTCGATTAACTGATTGAATTCAAAAGAAATTATGATTGAAGATTTGAGGCGTGATCATTTCTACAATAAATTCTCTTGCAATCTAAACCCATAGCGCAGCATCTACCTAAAGTAGTTAAGTAAATATTAATGGATTTATTAAAAGCGAAGATAGATATTATATCCTCTATCTAGCTCTACTGTGAACTACATCAACAATATTTCAACTATTTATTTACTGAGCTGATCTGATAGGCAGAACAAACACGCAATATCCACAGTCTTCCAGACTTGTGGCACGGCTCCTTCTTGAATAACATAATCCAACCTATAGTCCAGAAGGCCATGGGTTACAACGTTGCACTCTCCTCAGAGGGGACTGACATGGTTATACGGCATTAATCGCCCTAATGGCTGTGGGTGAGGCAGGGACGATGAGGTTTTGTCTACTGAAGAACTGGTGTGGTAGGGGGAACAGCCATGTCGGTCCCCTCTGAGGAGAGTGCAACGTGGTCACCCTTGGCCTTCTTACTACAGGTTGGATTATGTTATTCAAGAAGGAGCCACGTCAAGTTCGAAAGAGTGTGGATATTGCGTGGTTGCTCTGCCTATCAGATCAGCACAGAAAATAAATAACCCACAAAACCCCCGAATAAATCACTGCTAATTGGAACTCAGGCAGGACAAATAACGTCAGTTCCACCATCCTATCGTAATATTTCAACGGATAACATAAATATTAAAAGTTATCTTAATTACGTTTTCTCCGTCTTCTTCTTTGGCTTCAACCCAAAATAGAGTGTCCGTTTTCCTGTCGTATTCAACTTGAACGCCATAGTTGATGCCCACAACAGGGACCAGGAAGCCAGATGTTCTATCACCAGGAGTCAGGGAGACGTCTACGATCTGAGCGCCTTTCATCACCAGTAGTAGCGCAGTTTCAGCTGCCAAACACAGAATCAATTATGAAAACATACGTAGGTACTGCCTACCTATGTTTGCACAGCGTACGACTACATTTATGCCAGCCCTGGTGAACTGTGATGAAAGTGGTCTACTGGGGAGTGAGAAATTCAGTGGTAACTTAACCCTACAAGGGTGCCCATACGTCGATTCGACGTGTGTCCAATTTTTTTTGCATGTGGTGACCGCTAGGAGCGCAGCAGGAGCTTTACACTCTAGGAGTGCCTCACGCCATCGTAGTGAACAGAAAAAATTAAAGTTTTTAAATTATAATTTAGTTTATTCCACAAATCATTAAGGTACAATCCAAAAAAGAAGCTACGAATGCTGGGAAAAAGTGATTATGTACCCGAAGACTGTCACCTA
>JAEMON010000016.1:6874272-6889327 GCA_030264115.1 Lygus lineolaris
CAACTTAATAATATCTGTGGATGGTTTTGAAGACATTGAAAAACTTTGGAGTAGATTTTCCAAAGTAGATCATTCTAGGGGTGCGATGTACCTATCATCACACCGAAAACTATGAAATTGGAATTTCACACCCACATTTCAACTTTAAGTCGGTCACAACCAAAGGAAACGAATTGGGAAGAAAGTACTCTGTATTTACAATACATCTTTTACTAACTCATTCAGACCAAACTTCATAGGGCACTTCTAACATTCTCAGATGGACGTAAGGATTTACGTTAGCCCATGCGTACACGCTACCATTAGTTCGGTGGTGATCAAATATAGGGGACCATATATATATGAGGATTGACCCGCACAAGGTCCCAAATGAACTATTGTCTTAAGTAAACATAGAAAGAATAATACACCGTGTTTTGCTTTTAATAACTATCATCTCGTATGAATATTGTAATATGGATCTGTGGATGAATAGGAGTGGTGAGGAATGGAGAGATATCATACATCGTAAACACCGGATTTCCAGGTCTGTCTACATAACGGGAACGGTTCCGGGAGGGAAAACAACGGAAACGGAAGCCCATCTAGGGAAAAAGTATGTATTTATTTTAGAGAACTTGGGAAAATAAACAACTTGGAAAGCGGTATTACGACTATAAGATAGGCCATTCCCAAACAACTTTTTTCTGACAGTTCAGGACGTACAGCAGGAAGAAACATCAATATAGGGAGGAAGCGGACAAAGAGCATAAATAGTTGCAGGTTATGTACGTGAATAAAATGGCATAATAAACGCTGAAAATGCTAATATAAAGGTTAATAATAATTCATCCGTAGGATACTAGCAGAAAGGCGAAAACATTACCAACAATTCCTCTCTTTATCGTGTTCCTTTTGTAAAAGAAGTGCCTACATGAGATAATCTGAATCAGGCCCCTACTGATAGGCATGGGACGGCCGTGAAGTGGAAGTCTGCTAATGATACTTGATTTGATGAAAATTCAAATTGATGAGCTTAGAATCAGCTGATGTTCCAATGGTAGAAAAACAATATACACATGGGAAAAGCTATATGAAAACACATATCAGAGTGAAAATGGGATATCAACCAGCCTTTTATTGGGGACCTACGATAGCATGATAGGAAATGAACTTGCTGACAGGGAAGTAAAGAAAGCCAGTGAAGAACCCGTAACATCAAGATCCCGAACTGCTCATTGACATTATGTCAACAATAAAACACACAATGTGGGCCAAATGACAGACTGAAAGGAAAAGTACGGGCTACCAGAAGCTTTGGGATATCAAGAAAGAAGTACGTCATTGGTCATCATCAAGTAGAAATCAGAAATGAATCAGGAAGCATTATTGGTCATTGGTTTGTTCTTAATACGAAGCTGATATATCCTCGTCATCGTCACTCGAAGATTTATAGATTTTACAGCTCATATTTAAGTATAGTAGAACCTAGAATAATAATTCGTAACGCAACTTTTGTGACACATTTATACTTTCAACCACGCTTATCGTAACTTTTCGTAACGCATTTTCGGGACATATTTACATTTTTGTGACACCTTTATACTTCTAACGTCACTTATCGTAGTCTGTCGGCTACAAAAAATAAACAAGTATCTTTAGTACTTCTTGTTTTATTGCGTTACGAAATAAGGAAGTTATGTGGCTCCACCCTGTACCTACCCAATTCGCGGTTCGCCATGAGTGAGCTTGCTTCACCGCGTTCAATGATCATACATCATGTTTTTAATCAATGGAAATTGATCGAGTTCGACAATGGTATCAATATGATTCGCCGGGAAAAGGAACGGCAATTGAAATAAATTATAAAAACGAGTTGAACTTAAGTTTACCCATCCCCCTAACTCATCAATACGGTAATAATTACACAAATGAAGAAAGAATGAATAATGAATAAGGTCAATTAAAACCCTCAAGTTTTTAACATGGCGGAAAACTTCACAGGGGAGGGGGAATCAACGTATTAAAACCGGAGTGAGTTAAATACTTCGCCATTTACGCCCCTTCCCTACACTTTGGTGGTTGTGACGGAATTATAGATTATTACAGGGAGAACTCTGAAGGCTTATTTTCGCTTTAGAGCCTTTTCAACCCTCGTGAAAGCTTAATGGTCTTTATTTACCGAGGCTTTCAAACAATTATTCCGAACCCTTCCGAGGTTTCGAAATGCAAAAAGTAGGGTTTTCTTTGATCACGAACCTTATAGAGAGTCGTTCGTGTAGGAAAAAATGTCATGGTAAAAGTATTATTTTAATTTTAGGACCACTCAGCTGTATTCGACTCAATACGCTAACTCTTTGGCAAAACAGCTTTCATGGACCAATAAATCGCTTCAACACCTCCAAAAGTGAGCATTGATAAAATCGTGGATATTTATATTTTATTATTGTTGATGTTAGGTATCAATGTTTATCAGCAAATCTTGTAAAAATCCGTTACTCTAATTGTTGACTCCGGAAAAAAGGTGCAAAAAAATCGCGAGATTAATATTTACCTCAAACACCGAGTTTTTTTGGTGTAATAAACTAGATACCTAGTGGAATAAGTAGTTATGGAATTATTTGGGTTACTGTTTCACACTGAATCGTCTAATGCCCATTTGACACTTTGCACCCATCCTAGGGATATGATCCTAATAGAAATAGCCTAAATATCCTATGGAATAGGAACAATAATGAGATTTTGAGCTTCAGGATTCCACCAGAACACTTTTAATAGACAGACTAAAATGTTATCGAGCATATAGAGAGAGAAACATTGATAGGATAATCCAAATGATATTCCAAGATAGTATCAATTACCTATAGTTTGACAGTATTATTGAAACATCCGATCAGAATATACATCAATCGGAGATTCTATAGGTGATTAATACCTACGAACTGGACTCCCCGAAATACTTTGATTATTACGAACCGTGTGGGTTCAAAGCCAGAATGAACTTATGATTATGATCCCTATTAAAAACTCACGTTCAAATAGGATTCTTAACGTACCTACCAGCTAAATCCGACTTGTGTTGATCTATCGTATGTCTGGCTGTGTATAAAAAATATGGACTCACTAAATTTAATACCAAACATTGACACCATAAAGTCATTGAAGATAGTGATAACAAGGGCGTCAAAGACATATCCATCCAGACCACTTTAACCCTCTATTATTCAGTGAGCGTTGGATAGACCCCTGAGCCCCGACTGCAGGCGTCGATATTATACCTTACTCGATATGATATAAACCTACTCCACATCGTTACAGACCATTTAGGACCAGGCCATCACATTTCCCCCGACACTACGTTGCCATTTACGACGGGAGGTCCTGATAGCTCTACGAACCTCTAACAACCATCTCAGCACCCTACTATTAGGTTTTACCCCCAACATTATGTAGGTAAGCTATACTTCAAGCGTGAACAACTATGTGTGTTAGTTTTGATGATGTTTTGATGGCAGTCTTACCACCACAATGGCATAAAAAGTGAGTTAAACACAATGTTTATACTATAGGTGGAAAAATGTGAACATGTAATACATACATGCACTGATAAAAATAGCACGTAGAAATATACAGAAACAATATTAAAAATTTACTTCGATCATGTGTAGTTTGTTTTCAAGTTTAAATAAATTAAGTGGCATTCTGCATAGGTATTATTAACGAAAATCCACGATGTTTAAAAGTAGAACATTTATGGTAAGAATGGCAGGAGCAGTAAAATTTGGTGTCTTTAAATTGCGTTTTGCATTCAAACAAGTAATTTAAATAAAAACACAAAACAACCAAAACACAACAACCAGTTGTTGGGCAACAAACTCCAAGTTCATTCAGTTCGAATTCGGTCAAGAATACTTGAAAGGGTACGTATCCCTCTTGATAATAGTAGAGGTATTACCCACGCCGTCATCCATATTCTGTAGGAATAATTCTCAATTGAAAACTCACGGTTAATTTTTCAAGTTTCTGATGGGGAAGATGAGTTGCAGAGCAGCCACATCATCTCTGTAGCGTGAGGATAAAAAACGGAATAGGTATTCATATTTCGCCCAAATTTGAAACATTTCATAGTTTAGTGCTGAATGACCTCAGAATTTGATGCTCTTCAAACATTATTCGGTACCAAAAGGTGTCGGTTATAAGCGTCGTTTTTATCTAAAGCGACCGTTTTTGAAAATACCTATGGGAACCTATGGGGGTTGTTTTGGGTGAGTACTCATCCAACGAAACGGTTTTGATTTTGGGATGAGTGGAAAATTCGCAAGGAAGATTCCTTCAATGTATTCGAGTCGAAAACTGAAAGAGTCCAATACTCCCAAGGTGTTTCGCTTTGGACCTCAAAAGTTGAGCAGACATTCTGGGATGGTACTATAGTACGACTTATGGATACTAATTTGATACATCACCGAAAATAACGAGGATAAAACATTGGGTGCAACCAATATGAAACTACCGAGAGAAAATAGAACGTAACATTTGTTTTCAGAGGGCGGTGGGCCACGGCGTCCCTCCGGCCACCTGTTGCTCGCTTATTCGACGACATCAGCTGCTCTCTGTATAGTACTACTGCTATCCACTCAACTAACCCTTTTGAATGAATGCGTGATGAATCGGTGACTGACCGTCAAAGCGACACGGCAGCGTTTCAACGTGCGCACTAACGAAATTAAGAGTAATAAAACATGAAGACTTCAACTCACCTTGAGCCAGATCTAAAATTATTGGTATGGTTCGTTGTGATTGCCAGCAACTTACCTGAAATAATAAAACAAAAAATTATGGGATTGTATTATAACAGGAAAAATTTATGGAAGGACGAAAATGAATAGGTGGCTTAACAAAAATTTTAAATTAATAGGCATATTGTTTTTGAAAACTCGCTATACCATTCCGATTGCATCACCCGTCATCATTTCATAGGATAATGGCCTAAGACAATGGCCTACAATTTTTGTCAATTTTCGAAGAAGTAGGTAGGTACTTTCACTTCGATTTGAGTCACTGTAAAACATGTTCAAGCCGCTCGCTGGTTGTTTTTATCCAAATCCAGTAAGTACATAAAGTAGGTATAGATTTTTATTAGAAGATACAAAACTCTAAGTATTCTGGCAGAATAAGTGAAATGAACCGTGGTACAGAAGAAATGGTCTGGAATCACAAAAAACACAGATTTTTCAATTAACCCAGATGAAAATCTCCAGAAAAACCGTTTTTCAAGTATTCCTGTTCATGTATTTCAAAGTGAGTAATTGAATTATTGAATTAAAAATTTCTAACATAATTATAATCCATTGTCAGAGGGACTTGTCAACAACTTTTCAAAGGTCCTGAAAGGAAAAGAATGTACCTACCTACACAGCCTGTTAATTATAACAAGACTAAATATTTTCTTCATGGCGAACTTTTCCTGATTAAATTTCCTGGGCCTGAGAATAAAGAAAGAAAAGAGGTCTTTCGTAATGAACAATTTTTTCCCTTGTTTGGAAGGTTCTCATCTCGAGGAGGAATAAGGGAGTGAAGCCGAGCAAGTTACAAGGTGCGGGAGGTCAAATTACTTTTGGGAAAAGAAGTTGGGGAAGCAGGAAAAGAACAAAAAGGGGGGTTTTTCGAGTTACGGTAACAATTAGGTGATCAAATTAAATAATAAAAGCCTTTTCCCCTTACAAACCGGAGGACTTTGTGGGGGAGGAAATGGGTTTAGTTTATAGACAGCGAAATAGGTGACAGTGGTAGTAATATCATTGTACTTGTAACTTGAGAAAGGATATGAGAACGAAAAGTTAGTCAAGTTAAGTTTAAGAGGCCATTTCCTATAGAGAAAGTTTGATTTTTGTAGGATTTAACTGGCATCACTGCCATACCTCCTTGTAGCATCTTCTTGGTTAGGTTTGACAGTCGTGTTACCAGTTACTTGAATTGTACAAAAATTAAACGATTTCTCAGCTGCCTAAGCTGTTTAAAAAACTGGAACGCTACTATTTACCTATGTACCTACCTACTTTTCTGAATTATTCGTTGATTTTTGAAAAATTCAAACAACTGTCTAAAAAGTAACATTTGAGTTCTTAGAGTGTGCAAAATAATGGCTGACGAAGTCCGCAGCCGTTGTTGGCCATGGCACCATTTCGAAGAGTTCTGAAACTGGGACCATAAGCTTTCAAACATAAATAAGCAGTAATAAGCCTCTACCCATCACATTTAACTAGCTTAGAACCAACAAGGCATAAGCTTGTCGACGAGGAAGACCATAGATTTGCAAATCTTAACCTAATTTCAAATCATCAAGATTCTTCCTGTTTTTTCGTCGATTATTTCAACAACTTGTTGTTTTTCAATCACTTAGAACTGATTTGGATAGGTTACAAAATGTTTTATGATGATGATGATTACATTACCTCAACAATATGTGCAACTTAGTCGACATTGGCCTCAGATCTTTATGCAGCTTTATACAGAATCCCTCGGCACTCTGCTTGCACACCACACTTTGAATAGTATACAATTTTAATCACTCGTCTAATAAATTCGGCACTCTTTGTAACCACTGAGAATCGCAACCTCATAAGGGTAGTTTTCCTCTTTGCTGATGAGAGCGTTTTATGGGGGTCATCAGCCCAAGGCAATCTCCGGGACCAGTCTTTGATATGCTGCTTGTCTTGTCCCTAGAACCAGAGAGAGGAAGAATCTTCATTTTCAACCCTCTTAGGCTTTTGAGATAGAGCTCCCACCCTACGAAAATCACCATTTCAAATCCTCCAGGGGAATGCTTGCGGATATTCGGAAAGCAAAACCTTGGGGTCTGGAGAAGACTTAATGTATTCACGGTGCAAAGGTTTATCTTGATCTTCGCAAAGGGGAAAATCTTGGAAGGGATGAGGGGCTGAAGGGAATCAAAGATGGTGGTTAGCGCCGCGTGATCCGCATAGCTAATGAAAATGAATTCACCCGGGTGTTTCTACCTCGATGTACTTGGATCTCCCTTCTATGAACAGAATCCAAAATCCAATGGGAATTCGGCATCCTTAAGTCAAATTTATACATGCATCATCGAACAATAATAGGTATGTTCCCATTATTGTTTAACAAACTCCGTTCCCTCACAAAGTTGGACCTTTCTCCATAAAAATTGGGAATGCGAACTCCACTGGAGGATAACACTGATCCACCCCTGAACCATGCCGTGCACACCCTCGCATCCATACTCACTACAACCCTCTTTATCCCCTATTTTCTTACTCTTACAGTATCTCGAATAAAACGGACGAGTTAGATGGCTCGTAAACAAGTGATCAGGTTCCGAGCAAGTTCCCCTTTGGAATACAAAGAAGCTTCTAAAGAGAGAATTATCCCCTTTGACGTTGGTGAGTGGAAACACTGATTGGAAACAAAGCCTGATATAGGTCCCACTGTTTCTTTCACGGCCTCTTTTCTGCGTTACGCCCTAAAGGAAACTGTTTCAGCCAAACAACCTATTCCAGAACAGAATGTGTCCAGTAAACATTCACTGAAAAACCTTTGAGATTCCTTCGAGAAAGCATTTTACAGGCAAAACCAATCGGGTGAAGCATTACATAAAAACTGATGCATTGCCACCGTCTCGGTTGTAATCGGCTGTCAGGGATCGGCATTTAGTTCACTGGAATAGTTCAATAAGTTCAGTTTTCAATTTTTTTCTAAGATTAAGATTCTTGAGTTTCGGTTAGAAATTACATAGGTACCTAGGTATTTACAACTACTTCATGAGAGAAGCTATCTTCTCTAGTTATCTTATTCTTCTAATTTATGTTGAAAGTCTAACAACGAGCAGGTATAACAATGCCAATCTAACGAACTTCGAGATGACTTTTCAGAAGGACCGCCCTAGAGAGTATTTTCAAGTTCGCCTTTGGGCCTATTGTACAGGGTCATTAACCTGATGAAATGGTTACGGGAGATGACGTCAACAAATTCTCATCAATAGATCGTTTGAAAACAAAAATGAACGTGAAAAAACCACTACAATGAGTGGCATACCACTCAACCTGTTGGTATTTCATTAACACAATGAAGAAGGCTAATGAGTGTCTCAAAATCTATTATAGGAAGGCCCTATTCAACATGAGTTTTGGTGTCCAACGACGTAGGTAAATTTTTTGTTTCGAGGGAGAAATCCAGGTGCTCGGTTTGGTTTAATTTCCACAGAGAAATACTTGTAGTTGTCAACGTTACCAGAACCATCGTTATAATGCAGGGTGGCGCAAGGGAATCTGTCACATATTGAATTGTTCTAAAATCGTAAATTTTGAAGATGTCGGGATGAAATAAATTTTAAAATGTTGAGAAACAATGGAAATATATTTAAAAAAGTTATCCAACTTATTTATGAAAGATGATGTCCATCAAATGCCTCCTTTGCTGAGAGATGCATTCTTGATGTCGGTAGCCAAAGTTCCACATGGCTCGCTCAAGCATGTCGGCCGGTATCGAGGTACGATTTCAGTCTGTTTTTCTGTCTTTAACTAGTGGTTATTTGGTTTCTGCAGGATGGGGCCACAGCCCACACGGCAAGAACTTCCATGCAGCTTGTTCGCTAATTTATCAGGACAAGTGATTTCGCGTAACGGATATGTCCACTGGCCCCCACGCTCGCCTGATCTCTCAGTCTGCAATTTCCTTTTGTGGGGCTACCTGAAAGTCAGGGTTCACCTACACCAACAAACTCCGAAACCTTCAGGAGTTAAAGACAGCGAAATACAGCGAAAGACGAGCGAGCGAAACGGAACTTTGGTGACCGACTTCAAGGATGCATCGCTCAGCAAGGGAAGCATTCTGATGGACATAATTTTTCCTAATTAAGGAGAATCACTTTCAATAAATTTCCAGTGTTACTCCATTGGTTGGTGATTTTAGAACGAATCAATACCTATGTGTCGGATTCCCATCCCTGTACCACCAAAATTATTGGGAGGAGCTAACACTTGATTATTGTTTTGAGGCCACCCGTTCGTCACAAATTTGCATCCACCCACCATCCTGCAGGAGTCTGCGTTTGAGAATTATAGGTCGCAGATGATGATGGACAGTCTATACATCCAGATGGTCAGGGCCAGAATGGATGGTGTTGGGTGATTGTTCAGTGGTGGTGGATGGAAGAGGCAGATCTGACGGAAATATCACAAGCGAAGCATGAAGCGAGGGCCAATTTCGTCTGTATATCAATTCTTCATTTTACCACCCTCGATAAATAAGCCATTACCCAACTCACACCCCATCGAGCGAATAGCTCATAATCAATAGCTAACTCATATTTGCGATAAGTAAAAGGACAGGGCAGTGTAAGTAAAAGAGTAGGCCCATTGCACAAATCGGCTCCTCCACACTAGAGTGACGCTTTCGGGTATCTGTCAATTCTTCATTTTATCACTCTCGATTAAGCGATTTCCCAACCTTTGGCTGGCCCTAGGGACATGGCTCGAGTCCAAAATCCTTACCCCCATTTGTGGTCCCTCTTCCTCTCAAAAGAAAAAGGCATCTTGGATAGCGCGGTGAACACTTCTTCCTTTCTCTTCCACCTCGATTTTCCGCCCACACACCTTTAATATACTAAATCCCCCTCCCTTCACCCACCTATAAAAGAGGGGCTTCGCCTTACGGTTCTCTAGGAACCATAAATTTCCCCTTCTCCGCGGGACTTGGGGTGCCTCTGCTGATTGCTACTGAGCTCCCAACTCTACCATCCTCATTCCGACCACGTTTGGCTTGTTCCTCAATTTGCCGTTGTTAGGGGGTGAGGGGTCGCACCCTCAAACGAGTTTTCTCTTTACCCACCGAAATTACTTTTGTCCGCGAAGAATTCGGTTAATTTCGACTTTGAGTAACGACCCACTTATTATCGATTGATTTAAACGATCTACTCGTACCTCCAACGTCCACCGAGAACACCTCCAACGTCCACCGAGAACACTTATCGGTGGTACGAAATAAACAATAGGCCTGAATGTCTCGGTATATTTTTCATAGTAAACCCTAGGGATCGAGCAAAAAATAATTAATACTTCCGTCAAGATTTTGTTTTTATGAAGTTGTACGGTGGTTGTGTAGCACCTCGGAAAAAATCCGTAATGACCGTCAGTAGACAATCTACAGTATTTACTTCGGTTAGTTACCTGGACCAAACAGACATATTTATTATAGGTCCGGTTTGGAGGGATGGTAGTGTATAGAAGCATGGCGTTACTGCCATCCAAGTCATATACAAAGGTAGATAATATGGGATTCAATTTTTGTGATTTTCAGCGTGTTTCTTAAATTTCTCCAATTTTCACAATCCACTAATTGTTGTAGGAACATAATACTACTTACATAATATCTTTCCTATCAATGCCGGTTTGATTCAAAACTGCCAGTTGTGCAAGCAGTGACCACTTTTAAAAGGAGGGCTATTTTCGGATTAGAATTTGTTCGAATGATTTCGCCCTCATGCTACTGACCCCCTTGAGTTGAGAAGAGATCGAATACTGAGATGTGTAGTCCCAGCCCAAAGAAGGTCACCCATCCAAGTACTGAGCACGCCGCTGATCGCCTAACTTCGCTGTTCCTTCGGTTTATTCCACCAAATAAGGACGTTGGCGGAATTTGGTTCTTATTTTTCATTCGATAAATCGTGAAAGTTCATTGTACAGGGAGCATTCTTGGAAGTTCCCCATTGGGAAATATTGAGAATATATTATTGGAACGGAAGTTTCTTCGACGTTATTCGTCTCGACGTAACAACTGAAACTTGCAAATTGCTCGTTTTTGCTGCCACAGCTGTTTCCATAACGAAAAAGGACCCTTGGGGTTATGACTTCAGGGAAATTCCGGGGGAGTCGTTAATGCTTTCGGGGCGGGTGACGGGACGTGCTTTCTAACAAGAAACTCCACTCTGGCCTACGTTTCTTTGACCCATCACCATTCCCCAACGGGCTGTCCCTGGAGCCTGCATGGCGTGGAGTGTAGTTACAAGGTGATGTCGTATACCAGTGAATCATGTATGTTTTCATAGACAAAAAACGTTGATAATCATCACTTGGAAGTGTGAATCGCTAGATATTTTGATGTTTTTGCTGAACTTGATTCTCATGAATTAAATGGACAACGTGGAACCACACAAAGTCCTAAAAATTAAATTCAGGGGACTGCGCGCACACACATTTATATGTATATATATTCGGTCAGAAAGGAACGGCTTCGAATTGACCAGACTTCTGAAGTACGTTCCTGAAACAGGGGAGAGTTAGGTATGGCATTTTACGGTCTGTTTAAAAAAAAAAGAAGAAGTTCAGTAATTTGTTCCAAGAAGCAAGAAGGACGGTTGTGCTCTGCCCGTCCTTTTTCCAAATAAACTGCCAGCCAGTTAACAAAAAGGCTAAAATAAATCAGGCAGATTTTCCTCAAAACAAGGTTTTTTAGCGCCAAGATCATTTGGAAAACGGGCACCCCTTTCTTAAAATAAATAAGAGTGAGTCGAAGAATGCGTCTATATACTAATGAACATTCGAAAACTTGAGTCAGCATTTCCAAGAAAAAACCCATCCCACACAAGATAAAAACAATGTGGTTTCACTGGGATGGTAAACAAAAAAGAAGAAATTCACAAAGAATTGGAAGGAGCATTGGAGAATCTGATGAATTGAAGAAGAAGAACGAGAAATGTATAAAGAATTGGAAGGAATAGATCAAAATTTTCTGAACGATGGGTAATGAAAATGATAATGCAAAAAAACAACATTAACAACAATGTACCTATTTATGTTCACCATCTGGGTTGGCCGATGGCACCGTCACACACGAAGTGTTGATTTTCTTCTAGGCGATAATAATATTTTCAAATCAGGCCGAGGGATCCACTGAGTATGAAGTACTTTAGGACCCCAATTAGATTTCCAATACTGTCAAACTTCGTACACTGAATGAGGACAAATTTAATCCCGAGATACGATCAATGAACTTACAGCATACACAAACCCAAAGTCCTGCTGCCAAGTCCGACCGACGCTTCACTACCTCGACCCAAACTTATTCATGACCCTCACCTGTTGATTTTCATTTACCTCCAAAACCATTCCAAGAGAGTTTAAATCGGTCTTTAGCTGGCTGAATCTCCAACTAATCTTCCTTTAAAACAGGAATCACAACCTAATCGGAGACCCAAAAACTATTTTGTGGTCGTAACCAGACAATTCTTGAGGTTGGTCGGAAAATAATGAAGATATTCACTAGACTATCGACCAGACCCTCGCCACCTAGCTCTTCAGGTCCATCAGTGTAATGTTATGGTATCATGATTGTAACGTCTGATTGAAGCAGATTTATCTAAATGAGAAATCAGTGAGATACAGCTCCAATTTTCATGAGAACAACAATAAATTGCCATTCATAGAACATACGGCTATGGATCAGCAAGTAAAAGAAAAAAAATAGTACTAAATGTATCCATATAGTTAGTAAAATGAAAATAGGTAGACCAAGGAATTTAAGCTTAAAAATAACCTTGAAAAACTAACGAAAGAGTTTCACCACCATAACGTTCAAAAATCCTTCATTAAAAATAGACTCAGGGGGACGACCGTATTCCATCATTTAATCTTCCGAAGATAAACTTTGAAACCCTGAAGGATTTTCAACAAGCTTGATACAGCGATTTCAGACTTGATTTATTCATCATGAGCTTGAAAGCTTTTCACGTTGCCCGCTCCAAAACAGCCACTACGAAAAAGTGCTCTCAGCAAACACCCCCAACAAACATCAAGTCAGTAATCTTACGAAAATCCTATCTTCGTTGTTAGAATAGCTGAGTAGGTATACCTATTCATTAGGTGCTATAAACTGTAATCCATAAGATTTGAATATAAGTCCACTTTTAGCTGTCGTGAATTACCAACTCTGATGGTCATGCAAGTCCATAAATGTGGTAGGCAGCGATAGGTTTTTCGAAACCTAATTTTGTGCACATTCTGCGATTTCCGGATTTTAACCTCCTACTGAAAAAAATCATAGAAGGGAGCGTTCGTAGTTTTCAACAAATTTCGACTATGGATTCTAGGCCTACGCAAAACTGCTGAACAATCTGGATGTTTGCAAGGTAGTGTCTTCAAGAAAACCCCGATGGGAAGGACTGTCTCAAGATTCTTATAAGACTCTATAAGACTATTATAAAGACTCTCATAAGACTAATATACTATATTCGTCTCATATTAATCACTGTCGGAAGAGTGACTGTTACATTCAAAAAGTTTTGACAGGTGAAACTTCAACCGTAAGTAGTCAGAAAGCTAATTATAATTACCCCCTTGCTCATGGGTCTCTGGGGTTCATTCTTTCCGTCAGGGAGTAGGTTCTATAAATCTCGATCAACAAATAATACTTTCAAATGTCGATCTTGATATGACATAACGCATAGATATTTCCGTCTTTTTGGGGTGCACATTGTATGGGAAGGTCAGGACAGCATAGAACGATAGTTTGGTGGTCTCAGGTCTCCTCGGCTTCGGGATACGTGACTCTACTGGAGGAGAAGAGGCCTTTTCAATTGTTATTGAGGGGAGAGGATTCCAAAGGATCCTCAAAGGGGTCCAAAGGTCCTTTACGACTAAGAGAAGACAATACAATGAATACATTAAGGAGAAATACTCTTCTTCCGAGTACCTCTTTGATGTGGGTTCTCTCTTTTCTGGCGTCAATTTGACTTGCATGGCTTTCAGGGTCGTATCGAAGGTTAGGTTATCCAGCATCCTTGTTATCTAAACTCTTACTATCTAAACCGTTTACTTATACATTGGTTGGGTTCACCGTCTTAGGTTTTGAGTGAACGATAACGAAATTTCGCCACCAAAGTACATTCAGAATGATCCACATAATTAATTTAGTAATAAGCCATGCAGGTACTAATGTGTACCAGTAACTTGTTGGTGGCTGAACCACAGACCATCCTACCCAGGCCATGCAAGGCGATACATTAGAATATGTGCCCACATAACTCATTGATGAATTTTCCACACCTCAGGAAAAAAATTTATTCTACAAAATTATTAGCAACACTCCATCCTATGAAGACACATTCTTATTCTTATTATGCAGGTAAGTAAATAGGTAATGTTTCTCCCAAGTTACCAACTGTAGTGCCTCACAGATATGCTGAGCTGTGGTTTGTTCTTTATCAGCAGTAGAATATGGAGTTTCTAGTTTATTTGGACCATCATTGCCTTATGACGAAGTGCAATGGAGGGAAATATTTATGTAACAATGGTTTAAGGTAGCAAGAAACTGATCAAATGAGATTGTATGCGAAACTAGTTGGAGTATATACTTAGTAAAACTCGAATATCGAAGGAGCCTACCAATTAATTGTCTTTCAATCTCAACCCCAAAAGAAAGAATTTTGAGTTTTTTGTAGTCAGTTATTGACGTTTCCGACCCTGTGCATGGTGCACCTTTCAGAAAAATTATGATTTATTTAAAGTAGATAATTCAAACAGTATAATTTCCAATCCGTCACCCGAATTTGGCTGACGTTTGTAGATTACATGAACTTCCCAAAGTTACGGTGATCACACACCACTGGCGATCGACACAGTCAGCCAAGTCCCCGTTCTGAGCTGTAACGAGTAGGAGGTGGTAGAATTCCAAACACGCTTACGCCCTCCAACACGAAAACGCCATTCGGAAATTGTATCGTTTGAAATATTCGACCCTTCGCACCTCCATCGTCGAGTTCTCCCCATACGATGCATTCCGGTCCGCTGTTTGTACTTCCCATTCTCTTTTCCTGGCGTGTTCTGTTCGCACTTGCATGATACACCGCCCTGTCAGAGCTGCCCAGTCCTGTCCTTCAACGGGTACGAGCGCACTGCATTCCCCGAATATGAGGGGGAACGTTTCAAGTGCGGCCTGCTGCATAATTTATTTTTTGGAATTCACCCTTGCTCCAACAAACCCAAAAACAAACCATACGATCAATACATATGGAATCTTATAATTCGATTATATCGGTACAATATAC
>JAEMON010000016.1:6931382-6942855 GCA_030264115.1 Lygus lineolaris
AATAAGTGACCATTAGCAGTCCACCATGTCGTGGTTCAGCAGTTCCAGTTTTCAGAGGAAACTTACTCTAACTCACTCTAACTTTTGCGAACATTATTCAGGGAAGGGGTAAAGAGGATTGTTAGGGATTTGTTATTTTCATAACTTCCATACTCTTTATTCGGGTTCGCATTCTGATCACCTGAAATTTCAAGTTAGTTTCCATGTCATCAGGCCGGTGAAAAATGTTAAGGAAAAAAAAGAGATATTATTTTTAGTAAAAATACGTTGCATAATGTCTACCTAATAACTCTATGATAGATCCCTTATCAACGAACATTAACTTTTTTTGTTTAATCCCCCACTTGTTAGTGTATGGTATTGTAATCTGTAAAAAGTACCTATTACCTGTAATTTAACTCATCTCTTTAAAATTGTGTATCTTCGAATCATTTACTGTACTTAAGAGAAACATTGGAATGCGGCAACAGAATATGATTATGTGTATTCACGGTTCCATTTTCTTCTATAAACCGGAGGACATTCCAGAAAAACCTTTCAACCTCAGACAAGGTGTGTGGTGTATCAACTCTCTCGATCTTATCAAACTGATTCAAGGTGCACCACAGAACCTTCCTGGACTGATCGCGTCGACCCACTTCAGTACCTGCAGCAAGCAGGGAAACCAATTTCCCTATCTATCCACACCCTACCCAAGGTTCATTCCAACGCTGGGTCTTCAGCAACAACTGATGTTATCCAAGTTTTTCCCCTCATAAAGAAATAGGAGAGTGAGTGCGAGGGAATCTTTGTTCGGCATCTCAATATCGAAAAACGTTCTTTCTACCGATGATAAATGGGTAAATAATATTGAAACAAAAAAGGTTAGGTCGACCAATGGAGGTGATGAGAGATCGATTCCTCCCAGCCGTTCAAATCCGACTTCCGAAATCGGAACATAATTGAAAAGCGTGAGATAAAATTCCTTAGCAATAATGAATTATTGTACATTTGCCCCTGATCAGTCAAGGAGACTATACCAAATTTCCGGAATAACAAATTTCATTAATTTTGCTCCATGGAAACTAAGAAAGGCCTTGTACGGCGAACGGACGGATTTTTGTTTTAATTCGATTGTTGGATTCTACGTATATTGAAACGTAAAACATCAAATTTTGAGGAGGGGGTTAAAAAACAAAAACATTCGTGCTCAATTCCAAAGGTTCATCCTTGAAAATAATAAACCAAAAGGTCAAACTGTACTACTTATGGTCTAATTAAACTCTGGGCATTTCGAGACTACATATTTAAAACATAGACAAATCCAAATAATTGAGAGAATGTCGGAATTAGAAAGGAGACCTTAACATACCCAGCAATTTCCTTTCATTATCCGTCTTGTTTGCTTCGATTGAAAGGCGGTACATCGATTCTGATACACTAACGATCGATGTAAAAACGCCACTAGTATCGTTTTTCAATGTTAGATCGATTAAATGGTAAGAAAATCTTGCAATGTGAAACAGCAAATTGATGCTGGGTTAGGGGAGGGGTTTGTTCAAGATATTTCATTCTCTCGTGTTCGATTAAGGTTCAATATTGATAGTAATAATTTTAAAAAAACATGCCTCTTTTTTAGGAATTTGAGCAAGGGGGCGCTTTAAAAATTAATGTCATCCTTTATAATTCACCAGTAACTCCAGTTCGAGTGGAGAGAACGGAAATTTCTTTCCGTACCTTCGGCATCATTCTCAAAATAAACTGGAATAAACGGGTTTCCGTTTCCACGTAGATTGAAAGCTGCCGGCCGCCCACTTGGTTCTCAGGTCTGGGAATGTGGGTTCAAGACGGGAGCCGACTCGCGAGTGAAAACTGGAACCCGCAACAGAAAATGTTATTCCCAACGCAGAGCTGCCTTCGTGGGAATCTTTGTAATAATTTCGCTTTCACCTGGTGAAGGCCGTCTCTATCGGAAGATCTTACTCGGAGGACCGATGCAATGGAAACAGCTCAATTTCATTGCATCTCACTTTAGCGCTAGCCATACTCGAGCGGATTTTCTAAGAGACCAGGACTGCCGACCAGGCCTGCAGACAATTCTCACCGATCTGATCCGCCGATCACCGGCCCGTAGTAGCCCTTACGCGTACAGGCCGGTCCGTGAGAATATCCGTCATAAAATTCGCTCGCAGGGTTGATCCGTTCGTGTATGGGGTGATCCGGCGGTTTTTTGAGAGGCGGCCTGCGGCCCTTCATCCAAGCATGACAGGCCGCAGGCCACAGGCGACGAGCCAAGCTCTCGACAGTATCTATGAGTCACTTCCACTAAGAAAATTCGCTAAAAGACTCCGTACAGATCAGCACGTGTATGGTGAAAAAAATCGCCCAGCCAACTGAAGGGCCGATTCAAAATCTGCGACGCCTATCGGTTTTACAGCGGGACAAGCCTTCAGATCAGACCTTGAGGCTTCTTCCCCATACACGAACAGTCCCCTGCAAAATCCTTGGCCTGTCACGAGAATCCGCTCGTCTATGGCTAGCTATTAACACATGAAGCGCCTCTTGCACCTGACGAATTAAGTATAGACATGATATCCTATTGAGAAAACTTTACACTAGCTAGTTGAGTAACTGTGGACCAATCAATTTGATGAAAAGCAATATTACAGTTAAGATTTTAGGGTTAGGGGCATAACAGACCGGCAATTCTCTACAGGGAGGATCAGAGTTTCATACGATGATTTCGCTTGAGAGGGGCTGGCCGTACAAGAAGCGTGGGAATCTCTTTGATGGGAGATTCTTACCTGACGATTACATATCCAAATAACTTCCGTTGTTTAACTTCCGCGATTTCAATTAAATTCAATAATGGGGTGTGGTCATAGTTTTTTCCCTTTTCCAAATTATAGATCTTAGCGAGAGCTTTCCAAAATGGTGCAACATGAAGGGTATTTTATTAGCATACAAGGGTCTTGAAGTTAATAATGATGACGTCTCCGACCTCTCTCCCACCAGAGGGGGGGGGGGGGGGGGGGGGGGGCTCAGTGCCCAAATAATGCTGATGTCACGCGCCTATTTCCAGCTCTTTTCTGGCTCAACCAGAGACCAGACTGAATTTTCAGTTAAAAACTGGCTCACCGGGGTTTTTGAGAACGCTGAACCCGAATTTGAGGTAAAAAATGCGAGTTTCGGACCAATTCACGCACCCTATTGAATCAATAAACAATAGACCGCAGTAAGCAAGCACTACTAAACTGAAAGTATAGTAATGAAAGTAAAACAGTTTGAAGGTTAAAAAATGTATCCACGGTGGGACTAGAGCCAACTTATTATTCTAAACTGACACATTAAAACGATCAAGAATTTTTCTTCATTATGTTTTCAACATTCGTGTGTGACGATTTTTCGTTTACAGTGTTTACTCGAACATCTACTACAGTTTTCAACTTAGTCAGGAATTTGCTGTGTACTATTGAACACCTAATAATTTGTAATTATTGTTGATAAAACTAATTAACAATTATTTGCATTATTATGAATGACTCAGATCTAATGATGTACCAACTAAACTAACTTAATTATTTGAGTTGAAGAGTTGATAGCTTTGGTATACACCTAGTAGGTAAGTGGATACCGGTGTTGTCGGATAGTGTTCAAACAATGTGTAACATTCATCATCTCTGCTCTACTTGTTTCATCTCTAACCAAATCAACCCGAATGCTTAAAAATGATCAAAACAAATTAATCAAAACAATTATGAATACATCGTTGTTAATTTAATCCTGACCGAGCCTCGATATCCATCAATAAGCAGAATACTTGTTATTCACAAGTATAATATTGACGGTCGACAAATCAACCCTCACTAACTGAATCGCTAAATACGGTTACGCAGGAGAGGTAGTAGTGCTCCCTTCCTAAATGCTCTCTTTCTCTCGCCATGTTCTACCTTTGAAAAGATTTAGTCATGCTGTTGATGTGCGAATTTCCAAAGAATCAGTTTAACCGAATTGGTGGGGGTTCATAAAGGGAATTGTCCGCCGATTCCGATTATACCATACCGTGCCTCCGTTCAAGGTGGTCATTTACACCAAAACCTATGAAATCACTTTTTAGGCGATTTCAAACCCTAAATTTTTCATAACTTGGCTCCTTAGTTGCTGGCCAACTAACTCATCCTTTCTTTTAATATTGTTGACATTTCGAGTTTTTTTGGATTCGGTATATCGATCCCAGGTCAGATAATATCGATTGAAGTGGTTAAAATAAATAAACAACTAAATACAAAACAACTAAATGCATACTATACATATGACAATCTGTTGAACTTGAGGAATCGTTTTTAGAATGGACCGAAACACGATTTCCATGTAAGGAATTTTCAGAAATTGTCAGAACTAAAATTTTGAAGCCATTACAATAAACAGCATGAATATTCGAAGAAAATCTAGTACCGGTACCGGTACAGTCAAATTATAGCATTTAATGTATCATCAATCATGGTCGTATTAATTCATTCTCTATACCACATTCTCTTCTAAAAAAGAGAACTTACCCACCAGTATGCAACAAAAAAATAAACCTGATGGAAATCGGAGCAATCGTTTGCGTTACAAAACGTCACCAACAGACAGACCTTAGCGTAATGATAGTATAGTGGTAGAAGATGAGAAGGAATAATTGATAGGTAATTTATTAATAAGAAGAAGAATTAATTAATGATTGACCAGAATCATCAAATTAATCACTCATATCGGAATGTTCATTATCACGGGAGCCCGCTCCCACCTCATTCACACAGCCGAAAAGAGCGAAGAAGAGGAACGGAACTTCCAGCAAACCCTCGTCACATCTGCCTGCGAACAGATTCAATTTGTCTCCACGAGCCGTCACCGGGTTTGAAAAATCCCTTCCATCCTTAGAAAAAGCGAAAGGCCTAACCCCGTTGAAAAATCCACTCGTTTCCTCCGTCCCATCCACAAGACATCTTGTTAAACTCGAGATACTCTCTCGGCTCTTGCCGTGTTTTATTGCAGAATATCCCTACCCCTGAAAACTCCCCCTTTTGTCATTATCTACGTTATAAACTTTCAACAGAGAAAAGAAATTTTTTTTTTTTTTAAGCTAAGCTTGAAAAACTTCGGAAGGGCTGAGAAACTTTTCTCGTATTTATATTTATTTTCCTCCTTATTTTATTTCTCCCTGATTTGCTATCCTCTCAAGTCTAACCGAATAGCTGTAGCCACTCATTAACTTCTCCATTTTCCCTCTGTAAATGTAGCGTACTTCGAAAATCTTACCAATTTTCTCATCAACCACTTAGGAGAAAATCGCTTGATTGCACCTAATTATGTACGTTGCAGTGGTGTCTCATTGAAAACGAACATCCTTCTCTTTTTTCCGACGAATCAACCAGGGTGCCATTGAAGGACTTTTTCGAAATGCTTGTACTAACATGAAATGTTAGTTGATCGGGAAATGTCTTCATTTCGCGATCAATCGACCTCAACCTTTCTGCAATGTCTTCTCTTGATATTTACCCATCAGTTTCACTTCACTTCAAATTTGTTGATCTATTAAAAAAGAAATAATGACGAAAAAGATAGAAAAAGTAAATTTTCCAGTTTCTAAAAGGCCAGTTGGTCACAATACGTCGATGCAGTAAGTTCTTTTCCGGTTTGTGGACAGACTTGACTATAGAGCAAGTTTTTTTTTTTTTTTTCCTAGCCTAAACAGTTATTCCATAAGCAGTAACGATATGGTAAGTCTACGTTCTTAAGGGTTTGGCGAACCGTGCCTTTCCTTAGGAACAGGAACTTGAGAGGTGGCATACCGTCTGGTGGCATAAAGTAGTATTTCGAAAAAGGGATTATCGGATTATGGGTGGCATAGCGATGCTAGCCCGAACAAACCCGTGGAGGACGGAATTTGGAGTGAAGTACACAGAACGATCGAGATGAGGTTGTAATGAAACCTTTTAGGTTTGTAGAAGTGGAGTTAGTTCACACCGCAATTATAACAGTTGCCCACAATTAAATCGACGCTTCGAAAGCCTGACAGTTAAGAATACCACGAATTAATCACCTAATCTTCAGGAAAGATGATAAAACACTCGGAATACCCGCTTCTTCGTCCCTCCGGAATATTTGTCTCAAGAAACAATCAAAATACCCCAAGAAACCCCCAACAGGCCCTTAAATCACTTGGATTACCCTTCTATCCCCTTTCTCATTACTTCTATAGTCTTCTCCGGGATTTTCCTCGAGTCTTGTTTCATCTCTTGAGGCTTTTCGAAGGGCCTTCTTCAGACTCTCATTTCACTGTTTTCTTCTGGGCCTTCCTTCCCCCAAAAAGGAAAATTCATCATCGGAGAGGTTTTCTCGACCCAGTTTTTTCGGTTCATTCATTCTTTGCTCGAGAGACCCGTTCATTCAGGGCCTCGAGGGCTTTCATTCTGAAGAATCCCAACAACGCCCGTAGAATGGTGCTTTTGTTCGAATACATTCTTTCTTATTCCATGAAAATACAAACTTGCAGAAAGGACAATGCAACGGGCGCTTGAGTCAACCTTATGAGACTCTTGTGCCAAAATGGTTTTGGAGTTGCGAAATGTTGAAAAATAATAAACCAAAACACAGGGTAGGTACCCACGAATTCTTGTATGATTTCCTGCTGGGTCACCATTGAAATTTGGGAAATCATGCATGAAAATCAGGAGGATTTATAAACAAGAAATCAAAAGCATTGATGTTCACCAAACTAAAGATTCACACTCCCATTGTGTGGGTCAAAAAATGAGAAAATTTTGCAATATTTTATAAAGTTCATTAACTGTGAAAAGAACGCATGGTGTGGTAGAACGTGATAATTTACTGTGTACTATAAGGAGGGAAATGTTGAAAAAGCGGGGGTCCTCCATCTAAGCCATGACACGCCCAATCATGAAGTGCGTGTGCATGCATAGAAGTGCTAGAACATTATAGTATCCATAGATACATGATAGATAGATATATCATAGATATATTGATTACGTTGATCAAAGTCACTGTTCTTTCAAATCAGCTTCAGTGCCTATGGATGTAGAATGTATTCTTTCAATCATAGGTATAAGAGGGAGTAAAGTACCTCTTCGTTACTAGCCTGTCTTCTCTCGGATCACAAATAATAACATTTCCATTTGCTTCTCCAAGTTCAGTTACAGACCCGATTTTCGTAAACCCCAAGAAATATACTTGAAATAATTAAATAAATGAGTAAAAATTTACTGGAATACCCATTTATTCAAATCATGAGTACATTGGATTGAAATATTCTTTTAAGGATCCAAATGGTTTGGAAGGTGGAAGAAAGTAATTTCCCGATTTGTTATGGGTTATGACGAGTATCAAATCTATCAAGCCAGCACATGGAAGATTCACTAATAAATGAAAAAAATAGGCAGGAAGCAGTATTCGTGCTGGGAATGAGCTAATTTTGTCCTCCAAAATAAAAATATCTAATTAGGTACTTGTTTGCTTTGTACATTTAGAAACCTTTTGGTTTTTATAAAGAAAAGAAAAAAAAAGTTCCTTGTCTATCTGTGGCGAAACTTGTACCGGGAAAAACTGTACTAAACTATAGTCTGATTTTGCTAAACTTCGGAGGATAGTTGGTGGCTGACTCCAAGACGATTTCCTAAGAATTTCGTCACAATTGGATCAGTAAAGTTGCTTCGCATGCTCAAACTTGAAAGTTGTAGTGATAGTAACTTCGGAACTATTCTACCAATGTTGGTTAAATTCTCACTAACCGATTCTCTATACGACCATTTTACAAAAGTGTAGGAGCTATACTGCCCAACCAGCTCGGTAAAAGTTTTTTCTCTTCCCCTTTACGACTTCCGACAAAAACATCTTCCTCGATCCTGGCTAGTGGTCCATCAAGCAGTGAGTTCAGAGAAGATCTCGGTTTTTTTTGTCTCTTTCAATGCCTGAATTGCGGTCATTACGGGGTTGAACGAAACAACTCGGTCGCTTCCAAAGAGTGAATTGAGAGGAGGGTGTGGTGGCTATGAAAAACCCTTTCAATTAGACGTTGTAATTCCGTTGCAACTTTCTTCATTCAACAGATTTCAGCAAGAAACCGTTGAACTTGATCACTATCACTAACCGTTTCAGGCCTCCATGCATCACTTGGCTCGCAAAAGCCTTTTTACACATAGCAATGCATTCAACGCGCCAAAAGATCTTTAGGTGAAGCAATATGACTTTATAAGCAAAATTTCCAAAAACTTCCTTCAGGTTTTTTTGAGTGGCAATTTCAACTGTTTTTATGCGATTCTCGTATAAATTGGATAAGCAATTCTTACAGTTTTTCCTAACTATCAACGGTTATAATGAGATTTTCTGCAACAAAAAAATAACACGAAAGTAACCGATATTTAGTCATTTTTTATTTTATAATAAATCAAGTATAGTAATTCAGTCAAAAATAATAATTTGACCCCGAGAATGCATAGAAATAGCTCACTTCCGAACCCATTCTCCCTTCTTTCGACAACACTGACATTTGTCACCATTTTGGATACTTGAGACAGTTCCTGTTTATTTGGCGTACCGCGTACATTTAATGTTTAATTCTTTCTTGTACGAGTATCTACCTAAGAACTATTTGGTTTTTCTCACGTGCAATAGTTGGCTGCTACTTTGCAACTGTATTAATTTCGTACCCTGAAATCATGAAATTCTATTCAAAAGTTGAAATCTACTCTTCAAAAGAAGATTAACTAGAAGACGAATTTCCATTTTTCGAGACCTTCCCTGAAAATCATATTTTTTCTCTTCTCAATGAGCCTCTAATTTTTCCCGACACTCACTTCTCTCCTTTTCCTTGAAGTCGAGAAAACTTCGCCCAAATCCTCTGAATCCTTTTATTTATTTTCTTAAGCATTTCCTGCCCCGACTAAAGCCTTATCTCATGCCGAGGAGACCGTTGATTAGTATAAGGAGAAGAAAAATATCCAACAGAAAACTTGGGGAAGTGGGAAGTAATTTGATTTCACTGTTTACTTCTCTTTTTTCTGTAGATTCACTAATCCTATTTTTATGATGAATAAGATTCATTACATTTTTTTTTTTTTAAGGAATAGTACGAGTACTTTATTGGAGCTTGTACCTACTATCCTTCGATGCCTCTCAGTCCTGAAGTCCAAGTTCCCTGTTAAGCATTTGATAGTGTACCAATAAACCACCACCGAGGCTCAAACCCCAAGAGCCCTGCATTCCTGGACTTCTCCACTAAAATCGAACGCTCTACGATCTGGACTATCCCGATCCTTAGTTAGTTAGTCCTTTGGTTAATTATTTTCAGTGAAGCACCTTTGGAATTGAGCAAGAAGCAATGACATCCCCTGG
Organism: Lygus lineolaris; assembly: GCA_030264115.1. Classification (NCBI taxonomy): domain Eukaryota; kingdom Metazoa; phylum Arthropoda; class Insecta; order Hemiptera; family Miridae; genus Lygus; species Lygus lineolaris. Next base: position 6,940,755 of record JAEMON010000016.1, read on the forward strand.
AGAACTTACCTTACTTCAACCGTTCGACAACATGATTGAGAATCGTAAATCGATGTTGACTGACGTATGTAGGCAAAATCTTGTGTGGTGTGAGGTGAAGTTATCCGTCACAACAAGATTCCACGTGTTGAAAGCACTCTTCCGCATTTATCCCCCCCCCCTTCCCTCCCCTCCTACCCTTGATGCCAGTTCTTTTGTTGAGCTCGGGAAGTTCATCCAGTTTTTCCCTTGACCCTCCAGTTCACCCTGGTGTTCTTTAAAGAAAAAAAAAGAAAAGGAGAGAAAGCGTGGGTTTTGTTAACAAGTTGGCGCTATAAAGAGAAAGAGGAAGAAGAAGTTTTTATTCTATTCTTAGCTGCCTGGCCTCGTCCTAAGAAGGTAGAGGGCCGAACTGATGCCATTGTATAGCGGTTTTTCCCCTTCAAAAGGGCCTTCCTAACCCTGCGTCTGTGTGCGTGAATGCTGCATCGTTGAAGGCTGTGCGCAATGCGCGCTGAAGAGCTTATTGACGCTAAGGAGTTTGCAGGTCGGATGAAGGAGTGGAGAATACTGCGGGAGATTCCCCCACCCTCTAAACTCCTATTAGGAGATTGGATTTTTAGTAGAAGTAAGTGGTTGATGTTTTCCGAAACTAGAGTAGAGAAAGAACTGGACCACGAGTAAGCATACGTAGGTACCTACTGGTACTTACTGGTAAGCTCCCTTTAACAGGTAAGATCAGTACAAAATAATCTTCGACCGGTATTACAAATAAAACTTCCTCCCAATAATCAAATTGAGTTGTCACATATATAGGTATCTTTCAAAAATATGTATTAATACAGGTCTCATCGTGGTATTTCTAGATTCTACTTCAAAATTTACGGAATGAACTGACATATTGAAGAGGAATTGATCGTACAGTCATGCACCTAAGACGAATGAATCGATCGACGATGTGTGGTCGATTCAAGTCTGATAGACGGACAAACACCACAACACAACATACAAACATACATAATGCAATATTGATAGAAATTGCATGATGCATGACTGCCATGAATGATGATACCACGTACGAATGGTTTGCTTGTGGAATATAGAATTATTAACTTAAGTAATACCTCAGGAGGACTACCTATCTAGCAAACTTAGAAATAAAGTGATTTTTTTTTGCTGTTTCGAGAGGAAGTTACCTCCACATAGTTTTGTAATAGTAAAATTGGAATCCCATAGTGATTCAAGGAGAAGTAAACATCAGTGTAGTAATTCAATTGTTGACTAACAAAGACCATGTTTCCATAGTGATTCCATGAAAAGCAGAAAGAAATAGTGGATACCAGATAGGTGTAGGAAAATTAAAATCTGTTATGTTGCAGTAGATATGTGTATTTGACTTGAGATTTAAAGTCAGAAGTGTAGATTATCTATGTAATACGGACATCATGAAAAGTTCAGAATGGAACGAAGGGGGTCGATGGGTTTTTCGACTTGTCTGTTTTTGGGCAACGTTAATGTCGGTGACTGCTAAAACGAAAGTAGCCAAAGTTCCAACGGACAAGAACGGGATCATGCAGTTGAGGCACGGAGCCTTCAAGTGCCTGGGGGCTCTGATTTCACCGAAGGACATACTGACATGCTGTACCTGCGTTAGTGACATACAGTTCATGACTGAATGCGATTGCGGACAGGAAGAAACGGTGGGGTACGTATAGAGTAGGACAACCACAACCATTAGGTATTGCTAACGAACTTTTAGATGATTTGTCATGGAAGTTGTGAACCTACGAGTTAGGTAGTTCGTACCTACAGACGAGTCAGCCAGTATGCCTCTTAAATCCGACACTATATGCGTTTCTCCTCCTAATTCCGTTTTTTCGTGATGTTAATTCTATGATTATTTGTCTAAAAATGGACCATCCTGGAAATTCCATGCAAATTTGAAATGTCGAGGGTTAATCGAAAATGAGCGTTCCCGTTTGAAAAAACAAACTTGGTGTCAAAATGCCAACTTTTTCATGAAATTTCAATTTCGGATTTGAGATTTACGTAAAAATTCATGAGGAGTTACCATTTGAAAATTTCGTATAATTCGCTTCCCAAGGCAAATAGGTGGGATGGG
>JAEMON010000016.1:6948061-6958218 GCA_030264115.1 Lygus lineolaris
TGGTAACTATGAATTTGTAAACTTAGTGATACTGTAGTATCATCATACGTACCTATCGACTTCTTCTCACATTAAGAAGTACTGCACACTCTACAACTATTCACAAAGTTTATCTTTACTTACGCCAAACTGAAAATTCTTGGAACCAATTTCAACACTTCATCGCTTTGTCGGATTTGTAATTATGATTTGAGTTATGTATGACGAATTTATTATTTAATCTCTGAAAGTAGGTAAGTGTTCACTAACTTGATGAAAACACTGTGCCCCTATGATATTCGAACGCAGTAGATCTATCTATGTAGGGCATGCTAATATAAACGATTAACGCCTAGCTATTTGTATTTACATTAGCAATGACATTTACCCCAGTAACTAATTGCTTATCACAGCGCCACGTGTGACCAACGAGACACTACCTATAATAATAAGGTAGTAGCTGGCATTATATTGTGTGACTCTATGCCCACAATATTGCCTCAAATGTGGATAGTAATTTTCTAATAAAGAGACCCTGAGAGATGAATTACACTTAGGCGGCTGGTACATTATAATAATATGTTATATTCATTCCCAAACAGCGTGCCAACACAGGTAACTAACAAAATGAAACAAAATATTTTTGAACGACTTCAACGAATCTATAAACAACAATGACAAACCAGTAACAGAACAGGGACGATTTGTCAGTCCCTGCCAATTCAACAGAGAAATTGTTTTGACAGAGATTTGGACTGATGGCTACCCACTATTCATTCCATTGAGACCTTTCATTTTAGAACTCATGTTTCCTTCATCACGAATTTGAGGGTCAGCAACATAAGTGAGAGTGAGTAACATTGACTGAGCTGTATCAATAAAGAAGCTCTTCAGTTAATTGATTGGATGTGTAATGTAGTTTACCACCTCCAGGTATTAAACATTTAAAAAAAAATATTACTATCGTGTTTTAATAAGTTGACAAGATTAATTTTGAAAGCAGGGTTTAATGGAGGATGAATCAGTTAAATACCTACAAAATACAGAAATCCTCACAATTTGAAGAATGAGGAAACGGGAATCTATTTCGTTAAATCATTTTCCTATTTTTGCCGGAAAATGCTTCCAAATGATGAATTTCTTTCATGTCCACTGAAGGGAGATTTTCGATTAGGGAGTACAAAATCTCAAGACTTACAACTTTCTTAAACTTTTCAACATTCCGATGTCAAATTCCTTGTTCCAGCTGTGTTACTAGATAGGTAATCTTTAGCAGACTTTCATAATTCGACAAGGAGCAACTGATGCGGAGAGGAGGCTTGTGGCTGGATCGTGCTGGCCTCTCACGTCACGAGCGGACTCCGTGATGCCATCGCTTTCACTGCCATAAAGGAAGAGCCTCGAGTCTTTTGTTCGGTAAAGGTCACTCGGCGTGCACCAAGAGCTGAGTACGAAAAAAATATACCAACCCAAAGGTGGACTCATTATATATCTAGTTTTTGGAGACTTCGCCAAGGCAGACTTTAATGATTCCCAAGATTCATTGGATAATCTTCAAATTTCTTAAAGCAATTATTTGATACTGAGGAGATAATTTAAGTCAATACCGATGCTATAACGATATTGTTTATGGGATGAAGATGATATGTCTTCTTTCATATTCATTTTATTCAGCGTAAATACTTATTCACTCCAACTAGTTCTTTCATCAAAGCCTTATCAAGGAGATTAACTATGGAAGGGCCATTTGGAGGAGTGCAGTAGAATAAAATATTTTAATATTTGGGCTTTTTAGATCTGAAAAATGTAAATTATCAAATATAATAAGTGTTTATCAAGCATGCTCAGCCATATTGGCCATCTGCTCTACTGCACTCCTCCAAAAGGAACTTGAAAACCTCAGTTGAGGAACGAAGGAAATCATGGGAAAATACAGATTTTAATCTATAAAAACTTTAATGACAACAAATTGGTGCTAAAGTACAGATAGACCTATCCACACCTATACAGATTGACCTACCAGTGCAAGAGTAGAATATCGAAACCAGATTCTGACAAAAGCTAAGCAAGCTACACCACCCTTCCATAGTCAATCTCTCTGATGAGGCTTCAAAATGATTTTTTGTCACACCTATACTTGAAAACCAGGAGCACTGTGTGATTTTGAAGATTGACGTGGGAGTCATACTATTCGTATTAGGCATTGCTGTTGGTCCAAAAGAAACAAGAAAGCATTGATGCTGCTGTCGAAAATGGCTCACATAATCACATATCAAGTTACTATGGAAACTTGACAACCATGGATGCTGCCGTGTCGCTGATTTCTTCCGCCTACAACATGTTCAAATGTTCAAAATGGCTATTTATGCCCCCTCTCCCACCGTGGCCTGTCCCATAATCATAGGTTCTTGATAACAACCTCCACTGGCGTGTTCACTAACAGCAGGTATTCTGCATTCGTGTAACCCCCATCCCTAATAATTTTTCTTGTTTGTACCATGTCCTATGTTTGTTGTGTGTTCTTGTTTGTTGGCCTCACCTTATCAGATTCCACAGAGCCAACCCTGCTTTAGGGCGACGTGATATTAACCTAACACAGCCCGCATAACCCGGATTTCATTAAAAATCTTCATTCGTCTAGATATAATTATTTGTTGGGAACGGGGATTTGAAAAGAGCCGCTTAGCGCCGATGCAAGTGGTCATTTGTCAAGTGTTGGAAAATCGTCGGGCGCCAGACGGTGGTAACTTTTGATAAACGAGACGTCAAAACTTGACAATTCACTTATGCGAGTGGCGATTAAGCCAGGCAGGAAATCGTTCGTAAAATGAATTTTAGGTGTAGCAACAACTGGTGTCAAATGTGTCTAAGGGTCAGCTGGGGTTAATCGAGAACAAACGGTAATATTGTTGGTGTGAGCGATTCGGAAACCACAAAGGGAAGGTTCACAGTTCAGTTGACACATGCATATTTTAGTAAAATATCCATCGTTGACAGGTCAAGACTGTGAACAGTGAAGTTCTTGAAACTAGGGGTTTTCAGGGGTAAAAATGGAAGATTTGACATTCAATTGACAGGTCAGGATGTTCCCGTCAGTATTGTTACACTGACGGTGCCATTTGCTGGGCTAATCAAATTCCTAATCTCTTTAAAGTTGCGGTTTTCTATTCATAACGAAAATTGCGTTTTTCCAACAAATAAGAGCCGGGCCGTTGTTGTTCTCAACTTATTCACATTCAGTTATTATGTAGGTACTATTCTAACTGGATTTCAATAAAGTTTGGCCACAACCCATTTTCACGGACTTACAGAACTTGATGATCAACATTATAGTAGATACCTAATGAGTTTTTTAGTGTGTGAAGTTGAATACAAAAAATGGAATGGTGAACAACAATGCAATATATTCATGATGCAATTAAGAACAACGTATTATAATCACAGAATGATGAACTTATAGGAATGGAAAAAAGTAGATGCCTACCTTATAGCGGGTTTCCCCAGCCGGCCCTGCCTGTATAGAGAAGGTACGACGTTTGATTATTATTACCGTCATAAATTGCCAATAACGGTCGGATGAGACTAAATTTAACGATCCTTTTCTGTTCCTTTTCTGATCCTTTATGTTTGGTGGTTGATGAATAATACCGTGATTGGTTGTCATGAGTTTCAATCAGTAGGGGTTCACCAGATACCTATAATAGTTCGATAGCTGACAGATAGGAGGCAAATGATGATACAGGTGATTGGCGATACAGTTCTCCTGGTCAATCGAGACAGTTAGCAATCCAGAGGTTAACCAAGGTGTCAGCTAATGATCCGAGGGGCCAATTACCGACCTTGGTTTCCAAGCCCCACAGTGTGGTATCGAACCTTGTATGATGGTACCGAATTCGATGTAACATCTTAGGCCTAATAGTATACCAGTAGTGTTTTAGTATGAAAATTGCAAGTTCCCCATTATGTTCATTTATTTCATGTACGTGTGGCCCCTTCCAGATCGCTGGGGAATTTCCAGGTCACCGGCCTAGCCCTGGGGAAAAACCAGGTCAGCGCCCTTGACTTCTTTTCTTACTAATTCTGATTTTATTTGAAAACGAACACAAACATTCAATAATTTGATTAATAATTTGACAAAATTCTCAACAGAAATAATCTCCTCATGATACACATAAATTAATAGTAGGAATTTCATCACATTGAAATTGTGTTGTATATTGTTGTCTTGTATCTTGTCAGATTAAGAGTGAAATCGAATAGCAGGTAATCGTTGAAAGGAAGATGTACGTAAGTAACTACCCACTCGTCCTTAACCGAAACAATTCTTGCATACTATACAAGGGTCTGTCATTCTTCTCTAGCAGACCCCCGGACTCTCCCTTTCAAATTTCAGCATTATAGGTTGAATACGGAAGAAAAACAGCTGAGGAGCTCACTCAGCTGATCATGGGCCACCCTCTAATGACTCCTCTCGCCGGTAGCGAGCCGATGTTTTTGTCAAAGGTAATGTGATGTGCCTTCAAGGTCCCAGAGCATCTCACCGATGGTGGCATGGTAGGCAACGTGGCATCGTTGCTAGGTACCTACTTTCTCATTACCAGCGATTTCCAGCGGGATGGACGAGGCAACAGACCTGTTCTCGTCAAATCACAGAAATTCAGAAATGCCGAGCGAGGTTTTCACTTGGATAGGCGATCACCAGGTAAGTTGGGTTTCTTGTCCAAGAAACCTCCATTCTTGTGTACAGCAAAACCCTCTCAACTCAAGAGGACGATGCAAATAAAGTAGCTTTAAGTGTTGTAATCATCAGATCAAATTCTGAACCTCACTTTGGAGGATAGCCAATACCGTCTGTTAGAGCCAAGGGTATATCGGACGAAAAACCTCCGAATTCAACTACAACTTTACCGCCTCGTTCCATCCTGCATCCCATGGAAAAGCTGAACCTTAGGCCAGACATATTATTCTCGCTAAGTTTATTCCGGTGACGCACGTGCGAAAACGGACTTTAGAGGTGTTAGCAAAAGCCAGCCACAACTCGAAGGGAAAGCGTTTGGATCCTGAACATCCGAATTTCCAACTTCAAAGGGGACAACTCCGGGATGACGATCAGAACCAAACTTTACCGCTCGCTCTGGAGTTTGTCTCTCAACATTCCGCGTCAGTTGGAGCTCTGTCGGTGAAGTTCATGATGGCAATCAATGCTCCCGCTCCCCATCCCTTCCAGTTCCCGGTAACCGAGATAATTATCAGTTTGACGGAGCGGGTATCGTATTTTCACGCCAAAGCGGTTCCTGAGGAAGGCCTACCATTCTACTCCAACACTTCCGATCAGAATCATAGTTGTAGGTAACCTGGAGCGCAGGAAATTTTCGACAGCCTTGAAAACCATTATAAACCCTTAAGCCTTTATAAACCATTATAAGCCTTATAAACCTGTTGTCGTTTTATAGGCAAATTTTGAAGAACTCCTTCATAATGGTTAGTGATTGGGGTAGAGTTCAGTTCTACGTGGCTTTTGTTTAGACTTCTAAAAGTTCGTTTGAAATAGCCAAACATCAAATCTGGTTCTCAGCTCTTCATAATAAGTTCATCCGACGAGTTGTGCTTAGTTCAGCTGACCAAAAAGTACTAACCTACTTCTAAGCTCACATAAGTATGATGAATACCAGGCGAGCTTCTCAATTCTCGATGTACCTACCTACACACTCAGGACTGACACGGATTCATCATAGTTGGAAACCAACGTAGTCGTTTATCAAATACATCATCAGTCCCCTGGAACTCTCCAATATGGATAGCAGTTCGAAGGAGCTGCCAGGGCTAAAACGCCGGTCGTCATAATGTGCAACGGTTTCGGGCCTGAGAGGGGCCTCCCATTAGGGACATGAATGGATTTACATCGCCGTTCATAAATCTCTCCTCCCACTAAAATCTGTCACCGACCAGATTCCTTGCTGTTTCCGCTCGATCAGCGGTATGCAGAGTCAAGCTTCAGTAAGCATGACTCTGCGTTGTCTCAAGACGTGAGGAGCGGAAGCTATTATAGTGAACGGAAGGCCATATTTACTATTAATAACACCAGTCATGTCGACCAAAATCTTCATTACGTCCCTTTACAGGTAAAAATGAAATCGACTACTCAACAAAACCCCGTGCTAACCTCGCCACCCGTATATATTAAGAAATGACATGTATAATTATGTATTTATAATTTGAAGAAACTTCCACATGCTGTTATTCAACTTGAATAAGTGTGAACATGATTGTGTTCAATCACTGCTAATCAAGATGATCCTTACGGACGAACATACAAAAAAAGTCTGTCAAGTTGAGAGGGCAGTTTAGCTTCCTCACTTTTATGACTTGGAAGTATAGAATCAGCTAGTGAACATTTCAGCAAAATTAGTCGAGTAGTTCCGCGGCTACGATTATGACAACAAAGTGCAAGTTTACTCTTGCGCAGTAGCTAATAACGTTCCAATCGTGATGAAATTCATGGGTAATTAATTGTCTTCGAATCACCTCAAAACTACACTCCAAATTTGAGCGAAATAGGACAATGAGGAACTGAGAAACCGGGGTTTCAGGAAATTCACGCTACCAGTCATCCGATGGCGAGTGAATTAATCAGGGACCGTCACGGAACTAACCCACACAATACCTGAAAATCTAATCAAATCCTCTCCCTATCATACTGAACAAGAAAATTTGAAGTTTTTAAATTATATTTATTTTTATGTTCCATAAATCATAAAGGTACCTACAATCCAAAAAAAGAGCTACTAATGGTGTGAAAAAACTTAAGACAAGTCCTATTCAATGAGTTAAAAAATTATACTTTAGTTTATTGAGAACCTCGTTATTTGAAATTGTCCTGTTTATAGACATTGATTGAAACGGCAGTTTAAGTAGTAACTCCAGGGTACCCTTCAAGGGTTAACTTGTACATTTTTATGTTGTGAATATTCATTTTTGTTTTTTAGAAAATTCATTCACAAACCATGAACCAAGGTCGGCGAAAAAAGAAATCTCTGTATATGGTTTTCTACCTAATACCTAATAATTGTCGCAATGATCCCCAAGTTTCTATATGAAATATTATATGTACACTTTGAGGATTGCAAGAATAGTGCTGAACTTTTTATTAGAAACATAGCAACAGGATTTAACGTAACAACGCGATCACAAGATCTACAACATCTCCCCCTTTGAAGCTCTTCCAGCTATCCCCCTGCTGAGATGCTGGTTTGAGATGTCGGTGGTTTCTCCTGTGTGATCTCCCACAGGGACCTTTCATGGTTACCTGCGGTACGGGCCCTCGCCTCTGCAACTTCTCCACACATGTCCCCTTTGTCCTGACAAGGGACTTTGGACTCTGACGATAACGCCTACCGACAGGTAACATGAATCTTACTCTCTACAGTTCTCTTGGCGAACTACATTTGATGGATTGCGAGAACAGAACTTAAATTTTTATTAGAAACACCGAAACAGTTTCCCGAAATTAGATATACTTGTTATAAATTAATCTACTAAATCTACAATCACGAGCAATGTTGTTGGCAGATTAAAACCATAAATTCAAATGGCCCTTCTTATTCAGTTGAGCTCTTGAAATAGGTAATGAAAAATATAAATAATTGGGTAAATTGTTCATAACGCCCCTATTTCCGAGCAACCAATAGCTTCCCCTTAATTGCCTTCCACAGCAATAATTTTAAAATAATTTTCCGCGCGACCCGTTCCTTGGAAAAAAGGATTGTGAGGTCGAACGATATATAGGTTCCCACATATATTTATTTGGGAAATATGGGACCCTCCTACCGAAGCCTGGAAAGGCACGAAACATATTACATGGCTTCATGATAGCGTTACGGTAGGGTGATTTATGCTGTTACCCACCGAAGGTACAGAAGATCCACCAAAAAGTATTATATAGTATGATTAGCAAAAGCGAATATGGTAAGTAGTTTAGAAACTTTGGACCAAGCAGTATAATTATTCATGTAGAGCAAAGTCAAGTACTTATTGAAATAGTATTACTCATAATATTATCAGGCACATATTAACAATCTTAGCAACTTAACAATATTCCCACTGAGCAACAATCTATAATTCACAGCAAAAAAAGGAAGAAAATTATCGAAAAGGTTCCTGGAAAAACTTTGGACTAAAGGACTAAATCTTTGGACTAAGCAGGATAATTATTATTCATGTATAGCAAAATCAAGTACCTACTTATTATTAAAATTATTATCGAATACAATTCTTGGAAAAACTAGTTTTTTTTTAATAGGATCCTGATATTGAAATTTCAAACTGTTCACTTTATTAGGCTGTACTACAGTGTGTACCTACCTGATAATTGACGTACACGCTCACCAAACACTAATAAAGCACCTCACCTGAAACAATAGAAAAATGTTAATATTTATAACAATTGACAGATAAATGCTTATTTTTAGTTATGATTGAACGATCAACATAATGTTCTTGATATTCTCAGAACTCAACGAAAAAAAGAAAATGATACTAGTATGCCCGTTGTTGATCAATTCCAATACATGGTTAGAAACAAGTTTTTGTGTCGTGCCTGCGCTGAATCAGCTGACTTTCTCTTTCTTGGAACTAAATCCTGATCCTGGGATTGAAACCTCATTATGTGATCTCACCTTGTTTTGATTATATCCAGTTGCCGCGAACTTACGTAACGTTGCTTTTTAACCGACATCAAAAAGGAGGAAGGTCTGTCTATCCGTTGTGTGAGAGGACGAATTTTATCTTAATGTTCGTACGGTCCGCAACTCTTTTTTGACCATCAATTGATTAACGTGAAAATTTTATGGTAGTCTGATTGGACCTCTAGAATTTGCTGTAGTTTTGACAGCATAGACTTATGCACTGTAGTGCCTACTGTGTAATGAGCTTCAATGCTCCTATCGAAAGCTTCCCAGGTTAGACATTGATTTGGGGAATGTTTGACGCCATCATTCGTACTTTCAAATTCAAAGATTCTCTGATTTAGGTACTAACAAAAAAGGGGCCCTGTTATATATTATTCGCGTAATAGGGGATGGAATTTGCGAGGTCAACATTCCAAAGGAAGAGCAGACAGTTGCCTGGGGTAGGATCTCTCTTACTAAGGGTGAAACGAGCAGACCCATATTGATTACCAGGGAACCGACCCGAATGACGGAATGCCTTGGGGTAGGATCCGATTCCTCAAGGGTCAGAATATGCAGGAAGGAGATACGGCAAAGGGATCCGGCTTTGGATCCGCGGGAAATCTGAATAAAGAACCTCGTACGAAAGGAATGGATATACGCGAGAGAACACGGTATAGATACAGAATACAGATATAAAGATCAAATTCGACGGACGTCCGGGATGATCATCACTAGCCAGGTATGAGTGGAGTGCAGAATTCCCTTTATCGGGATTCCCAGTAGGTACCTACGTATATGATTCCCTCTCGTATCGTCATGTACCTAATTTTGCTTCGAAGACATTTCCATGTAATAAATGCGATAGGCTCTGAAAAAACCCTCACCCCAGCTACGAGCTTCCCTTTCTCGTCCCTCGTATAGGTACACAGCTTGGCCATTTATTGATTATTTAGGTACATAATGCTCCAGATGGACCTTGAGAATTGAGTCGATCTTCTTCGCTCTTCATATGAATACAACCACACATATTTTTGGATCTTCAGATCAACGACAAACCAAAACATTTTGAGAGATGCAGGCACAACTTCAGATGAGTCGGAGTTGTCCTAGGCAGTGGCAGTGCTCATAACAGACGTAGGTATATAAGTAATAATTTCGGGGCACATGACCAAACTTTTTAAAAAATGGTCTAGTATGTACTCCTCACCTATTTGTCTGATTTTCATTTTTTGTTTCTTTTTTTTTGGAAATCGGTTGGAAATAAGATAGTTCCAGAAATATTAAAGAGATATTGAGGTTATTCTTGGAATAGAAGTTCGAATATTGCAACAAATAGTTGAGGATCACTATGTGAAAATGTTTCGCTACCGGCGACCAACCTCCCTTGAATGTAGACGATTGCCTGCAAACACTCGCCATTTCTGATGCATCGTTTTTTGGAAAAACCACTTGATCGTTGGTCTGCTGGATATCATAGAGCCACAATCTGTTAACAAAACAGCTGGTCCC
>JAEMON010000016.1:6997129-7008581 GCA_030264115.1 Lygus lineolaris
AATTTACTATCTGATAGTTACAGATTATGTACATACCCAAACATCCATACATATACGATACACATCCGTCTGAAACGCGAAGATATCGTTATATTTTAAGTATAAACCTATTCCTTGCCTATAAATTCTATTTCAGGCCGACTGCAACCTGAGATCTAGACAACTAACTGCAAGCGAAGTGAAGATATCCACATGTGGGACCGTGCAACGCATGGCTATAACTAAACAAATGGATAACAACTCCTAGAACCCCGAAGAGACCATTCAGGAAAGACGGAGTAGACACTCGACTGAATTTGCTACTTTTTGGTACAAAGGCGATGTTTGAGAACGACGGAGAGCGAATTTTGCGTTCGAAAGACTTAACGAGTACCCGCCCTCATGCCGAGAGTCACAAAGGCTCCTCCAAGTTTACTCTGTAGAAGTCTAGTGGGTTGTTGAGCATAATTGTTAGTCGTCTAAAGAAGACTAACCGTTACCCGTCATTTGCTTGTCCTCGACTAACCCGTTACAATGAATAGTATGAATTTAATTCGTTCTACTCGGGCTTTCGACAAATAAAACCCTCTCACAAAGGAATAAACATCTTTGGTTCTGTTCCGTAGAGTCTATTGATGCTTAGATTACAGGCTACTTTTGTGATGTTGGACGCCCAGCTTACTTCCTAAATACAGAAGGTAGAAAAGCCTTTTATATACGTGAAAGAAGTTAAAGAAAACGGTAAACAATAATTGTAAGTATCTAACTACTTCTTCGTCCGATTTCGATGCAATTTTCAGAGATTCAACAGGTTGGTTCGTGGACGGTCCTCCATGGATTTCATCCGTCCGGGTCGACCCAATGGTATCGGATTGGGATGGGCTCATGTGCAAACTTGAATTCCCTAAAACGTGGATTTCTCGAAATTCAAGTGATTAAGCCTCGTGTTTGAAAGCTCTCACCTTTGGGAACGGAAACAACCCCCAAGGCGGAAATGAGGAGTAGTAACGAGCCAAGTGTCACAGGATCCCCGGCAAGTAAGTAGCGATTTGAACAAACTACAGGTGACAGTAGGTGGGGCTCTAAACACGGGGTTGGAGAGGAAGTTGAAACTTCACCGTTTACACAGTTGGCCAATTAAAACTTGAGCGTTGTCGAGTACGTCGGGAAAGGTTGACAATATCAGACTCAGCGAATGCTCCCAATTTAGGAAGGAGAAACCAACCGGAGTAAATTGGTCCAGTCGGTTTTCACGCGAATTTACGACGTTTTCGGCGGGAAGAAACATACAGTTTGAATTCCACATTGTGGTTTCTGGCTAACTTTGAACATTGGAATAACAACAGAGAGCGGTATCATGAGATAATGGGCGCAATCAACTTGAAATTACTAACTTTCTACAACTTAATAGTACTTCAACGTGTTGTTAAGAGTCAGTCGGGATGATTCATTCTTCACTATCTATGGTATAGAGCCTGTTACTGAACTTTCTGTAGCAACTAATTATAATTATTATGAACTCACCTGTTTCCATAATCAGCTGTTACTGATAATTTTCCTCAATAAAAAATTTGTATTTTATTTTTATTAAAAATAAAATCATTTTATCGCTATCGATTATCGAATCGCTTTTCTTTCACTGAAATCGGATGATTTTTACTCCTAAATTTAGACAGTTAATTTAGTGTTCTGTGGGGAATCTGAATCTTTTTGGAACTCAGCAGTCCACATAAATATTTCAAATTGACCTGGCCATTTCAGGTTGAAGGCTATTCCAAATTGTCCACATCTATACCAGACAGAAAGGTGTTTTAGAAGGCATGGGGGAAATGACTTGGCCTAATTCCAGCCGTCAGTTTACTCGACGAATTGATATAGCAACTTGTCCTAGATATAGCATTGAGACTCTCCTAAGCAATGCACGGGTCAACCAGATAGTACACCAGTAATAGCACGCTCATGTTGGATTGGTTTGGCAGATTCTATGAGGAAATCGTTCCAACATCCGACAAAATTTGTAGTTTGTTATTTAATAGGTCAATTATTCTTGATGCTGCTGAAGGCTAATGCATTTTAATGGACAACTTATCGTGTTGACATCGACAGCACCGGGGCCATAATTACAATGGGCTTATTATGTCCAAAGCTCAGCTTCATATTATATTTCGATATTGTTCTCCCTACTCCCCAGCTAGCTGTAAATTTGCATTTTCAATTAACAATAAGCCCCTCAGCAGTATCGCTGACCCAAACACAATATTCCTTGGGGCCTGCGGGTGGATTCATCGTTTTAATTAACGAGACGGTTTACGTCAATTTATTCGGGTAAGTACACACCACAATATGATGGTCCTCAAGGAACAGTATCAAGATTAATAGGTAATGGGAGCATAAATAAAGAATTCCAAGCAGCTCCACGAACGCAGGTAACTAGTAAGCAACTTTTCAGTCAAGCACTTCTACTATTATAATGTTACGTGATTTATTAGTTTATAAAACCATCAGGTACCTAAGTATTATGTTACATGGATGAAGAAACAACATTATTTATAAGACGCAGTTCTTATTACTGTAAGGAACTGGTAGTTATTCACAAGAATAGTTATCTTCGCGGAAGGGTTGGTTATGAGGAAAAAAACCTTTTGTAATAATTTGGAGCTTTTTCCAACAAAATACTACTAAATATACGTATCTTTTCATTTCTTTTATTTATCTGAACATTTCGGCAAAAAATCACCCTTTTCAACAAATAATAGCTTGGTTTCGGTGTGGTTTCACTCAGTAGGTATAAGGACCCTCATCAGTTCACCATGCTCACAGGAATGGGTGTCATTACTAGTCTGCCCGGCGTTCCCCTTTTCGTTTATTCATTCGCGGTATTGTAGCTGAACCCTCAAGTTCACTAAGCCCCTCCACTCAGTCGACAAACGGCGTCTGATTAGACATCCTCATTCCACTCAGGATTGCTTTCTGCAACCCGTTGCTCCAGAACCTTGTTTTATACTATTGGCAGGGAAGCCGCAATGACCCTTTTCCGAAGAATCCGGCTCACAAGTGAGCAATATAGCTCCAGTTGACTCCTTCCTCAAACATGGTAACTCCAACATGAATATTAACTTCAATTACTCATTTCAAGCAAACCCGAAATTGGATATCCCGATCATGAATTTGTGTTTGTGTTATTTTTTGTGTTACCTTCTGCATGTGTTAGAAATAGAATTACGTAGTTTGAAATAAGTTAAAATTCAAGATTTATGAGAAAGTACCACTCGGTTCGAACCAAAATGGAAAAGTGAAGTTTTATTCACGATGATCATTAGCATCATGCTAAAATCATGTGATATAAATTCAGTCCAGGTGACCAGTTGGAGTCGCCGCAACATCCTCAGGCCGCTGGAAAGAGCCCCAGGTCTCGGGCTGCAGGCATCCTGATGACCCGTCCAGATTTGATGCTGTGGGCAGCGGAGTTCTTGGCTCAGGATTTTCCGTTTGTTGATCCCCACATCTTCAGAAGGAACACGTGACTCTCCCGCCGGCTGAAGGATACTGGTTCCTTCGTCTTGTGATATTTCCAGTGGGTAGAGCCGCTGAATAGGTCGTTCGTATACACCAGTAGACCGATCTACTACCATTCCGAACGGCCAGTTGATACGTTTGACGCCCTCGACTTCAACAAGCACCAACTCTCCTTCCTGAAGTGATCTTCGTTTGTCATCCCTTTGTTGAACCAGGAATAAAATCAGTGATAAGTTAGAATTTTAGATTTATGAAAGAGTACCACTCGGTTCTTGGAGTCGCCAGTCGATCAGTTGGGGTCAACAACGTTGTGGAAATAACAGCACACACAAACATACACATTAAACATTAAAAACATCAACAACAACATTAACAAACAACAACAAACAACAAACATCAACATTGTAAACATTATTATGTTTAAAATAGTGTATAGAATATAATAATGTACAATCAAAGCCTCCAATACACATATTATGAAATAGGTACTTAGTATTCTGTCACTACACACGTTCACAATTTATTAGCAACCATACAAATGCGTGGCGATGCGTTTGAGACATAAGTAGGTACCATGGCAAAGATTCTTTTACATTCATTGATGAGACTATCGATCAAAGTAGAACTAAATTCTTGTATCAGCTGTTCAATGAGTTATACTTACGAAGGATGGAGCTCGTAAAGGCGACCGCTAAATTTAGGAGAAGTGGTCATAATTACAAAGTGAATGAAGAAGCTATCAATAAGTTATTGTCAAATGCGGAAGTTGGAAGGATGAAAGTTGCGGTCATATCAGTTTTTGGGAAAGGAAGCCGAATCACATTCGATTTGCTTTTGAAGTATGCCAATCATAAATACAAGCAAGAAAGGAGTGAGAACGAATGGTGGACTGAAACTATAGCTACTCAGAAGGATTATAGCGTTCCTGCATCAGCTAGAACGATCCTGATATGGCCAGAAGTGTTCACTACCAAGATGAAGAATGGTGAAGAGGTAGCGATCCTACTCATAAGTTCTCAAAGCATTTTATCTCTTGAAGAAGAAGCTGGTACGTTTTCCATCAATGTTCTCATGAGTTCTTGCCAGTTAATTACTTTCGAATGGATGATTTCTGAAGTGCACTTAAAACAGATAGAGGCATTCACGGAGTTCGCCAAGCGCTTGCGAGATGGAGGGGAGATGAAAGCCTTCCAACAACTTCTATTCGTGGTGAAAGGTTGGGACTCTCCGACGCTATACGATTTCTGTATGGAAGGGGGTAATCGTTATCTGATTGAATCCGTTTTTCACGACACCCTGTTGGAGGCGGATCGCTTAAAAACTCGCCAAAATCTCTTGGCGTGTTTCGATGAAATGAAGTGTTTTCTCATGGCTGACGATGGATTGGGGGTGAAGCCACCAAGACAAAGTTTCTCTGAGAATCCGGGCCGCTTCATGGAACATTCCAAAACCCTCGCGCAGAATATATTGGATGTAGACAATCTAGTTTTGAAACGCATAGACGGCGAATTTGTGACGGTTGAGAGGTTGTTCGAATTGATGAAGATCTGGGTGGTAAAATTGAACAATGCGACACTTCCTGATCTCAATTCCATCTATCGTCCAGGTTTGCAAGCCAATAATCTAGTCGTTAGAAAAGACGCAATGAAACTGTACACTGCGAGAATGATAGAGTTGGGCTCTGGAGGTCCTAACTATGTCGATAGACAAACACTAGAATCCTGGCACGAAGAAGCCAAAGTTTTAGCAATAAACTATTTTGAAGATATGAACGAATTCGACGCTGCTATAACAACAAGGGCCAAAAAAATGCTCACTTTTGCCATCGATAAGAAGTATGCAGAAATACGGTCCGCAAACAACATGAAATACAAACCTTTCAAGTCATATGTGGTGATGCCACTATTGTCGACAGCATTGATAACCTATTCTGTTTGGATAATCAGAAACCATCCCAACAACGAACCCATGACACCTGTGCTCCATGCAGTAACCTTCTTGTCATTCTGGCTAGGCGCTACAATATTTTTCCGTTGGTGTCATCTAATCTATCAGGTTTCCTTGACTGCTTCAAGTAGCAATATAATTCAAGTTATAGCTTGGACCGTGGCACTCATTTATGGGGGAATCCGTCTTTACATGTATTTGTATCCCAACAAACCAAAAAAACGGTTTTATTGGTTTTAAATGTGTCCTTCTTACTTGGTTAAATTTTAACAAGAAGAATAAAATTTCCCGTACAAGACATGGTTTTTGTTGTGTTAGCCGAGACTGGTAGATAGAGTAACACATCTAAAATGGCCATAGATTTTAAATTAATTGAATTGAAGAGGCCGATCCATGCTTGTCCCGTTACAAACAACGTCACATGTTTAAAAATCAATTGCCAAAATACAAATGCATAGCAATGTGTTTGACAGCTACCAAAGTACAGAGACGATAGTGACAACTATCGATATTATGCCTTTCCCATGAAAGTTTATCTTTGATCTTCTTAGGGGACGTCGAACTAAATTCTCGTTTCTGTAAATACCTATTGAAGAGTAGACATTGCAATACAAGGCATAATAAGTAGGTAGATCTCGAAGATGGAGCTCGTGAAGAGATGCAGAAGAGGTCACCGCTACAAGTTGAATAATGAAGCTATCAAAAATTTGTTAAATGCGGAAGTGAGAGATTTGAAAGTAGCGGTCATATCAGTTTTTGGTAAAGGCAGTGGGATAATTTTCGAGTTATTATTGAAGTATGCGAATCACCGATACAAGGAAGAAAGAAGTGCGAACGATGACTGGTTGGCGGAAGCCATAGACCCTAGAAAAGACTCCGTCGTTCGTACAAGACCAATAACGATATGGCCAGAGTTTTTCGTTACTAACACAAGGAAGTTAGGAAAGATAGCGATACTACTCATGGGTTCTCAAGGCATTTTATCTTTTGAAGAAGAAGCAGCTACGTTTGCTATCCATGTTCTCATGAGTTCTTGCCAGTTGTTCCTTGTTAATAGAAGGATTTCTGAAGAGCAGTTGAAACATATAGAGACATTTACGGAGTTCGCCAAGCGCTTGCAGGATGTAGGGGTGATCAACAAAGCTTTCCAACATCTTGTATTCGTGGTTAGAGGATGGGAAACTCCGACGCAATACGATTTCGGGTTTGAGGGAGGTCATCGTTATCTGATTGAATCCGTTATTCACGAAGCTAGGTTGGCTCCAGGCCGCCTCAAAACCCGTCAAAATGTGTTGTCGTGTTTCGACGAAATGAAGTGTTTCCTCATGGATGATGACATAGGTGTCCGGTCAAGTATAAGTAGTTCAAGCTCGTTCATGGAACATTACAGAATATTCGTGCAGACTATTTTGACACCGAATAATTTAATTATTAAACGCATAAATGGCGAGTTCGTTACGGTTGATGGGTTGTTACGCTGTTTGAAAAACTGGGTGAGCTCACTGAATGCTGCGACACTTCCTGACATAAACTCTATGTATCGCCCGACGTTGCAAGCGAATAATCTAATACTTACAAAACAAGCAATTAGACTGTACACAGCAAGGATGATTGAATTGGGGTCCGAAAGTACCGACTATGTCGATAGACAAACACTAGTATCCTGGCACGAAGAAGCCAAGGTGATTGCCATGAATTATTTCGAAGACAAGTATGAATATGACGTCGCTGTCTCAGAAGTGTATAAAAAAAAGCTTAACAACGGAATCGATGAGAAGTTCGCTGAAATTCTAGCCAAGAACGACATGAAATACAAGCCATTTGCGTCACTGGTTTTGATGCCACTATTGTCTGCAGCATTAATGGCCTACTCCTATTACACACTCAAAAGCCAACCTAATGACAAACCTATATCAACATTCGTCAGTTTGACAGCATTTGCGGCATTCTGGCTAAGCGCTATGATATTCTTCCGTTGGAGTTATCTAATCTATCAGACAGCCTTGAGTTCATTAACTAATCATGTAATAATTTATTCAACTCGTCTTGTGGGCCGGAGCAATAATTTATGGTGGAATCCGACTGTACATGTATTTGTATCCCAAAAAACCGAAGAGATGGTACCATTGGAAATAAAGGATATATCTCCGATTGGTTGATTCAATTTTAACAGGAAAATACATGTTTCCATTGAAAGGATGCCTTTTTAGCACAGATTTTTACACCTAATTTTGATAGTGAAGCTATAGGGCTCCGAGGAAGCTTATGTGGTTGCGTACCTGACTTCTATGGGTCGTGGCCTAATTCAAAGTTTCAACTTTGAAGGTTTGTTGTTTTTATGAAAGTCATAATCCACATACAAAATAATAGGTCACCTAACCTAAGACCCGTAAATTTCGAATCCCTCATATTGGTCGATATATAGAAATTCTAAATATATTATTAATACATATATCAAATTCAATGATAGCAGCTACGTTTTACCATACACTTTAGAGATGAAAATTATAAACAGCTTCAAGTTACGGCTTCAGATCATTTGTCCCGAAAGCTTACCTGTAACAATAGAAAGTGAGAGTTATTCACAATATTCACCCAGTATACATCTATTATTGGTAGACATGTAGTAGTAGTAGATACGTGGAATAAATAATGGGGATATATATTTAGTAAACACCACTAGCACGCCAAAAGCCAGTTATTCATGTGAATTTGAATAAAACTGGAAATTTAATTTTATTCGTGGGAATTGGGCTATGAAATATGATATTTATTGTGACTAGATATAGAACAAATATTTACCTAACAAATGTAATCACTAATGTGCTTAACGACGTGAAACTTTTTGTTGAAGGACATAAATCTTGAAGAACTCTTGGAGTAATTTTCAACCGATTATACTGAGAAGTGAATAGAGAGATCCAGGGCAAAGGAATCACTGGGTATTTTGAATATTCTTTCTCAAATATTGAAAATTTTTCCAAATTGAAATCGGGCAAAGGGCAACTTGATGGACATTATTATATCGACATTCAGGCAATTTTTTGGATTTACAGATTGATGCAACCATTCAAGGTGATATGTTTTAGGAAAACTCGATATGAAGATAATCGCAGTGATAAAATTTTCCACTAGCACTTGTACCACACCATACGCATAATCCACAAGCAATTATTGAAAGCGGATGAACATAACCTGTATTATTCGGGTATTAATTAAATAATATATTATATTAAAGAGACACGTGCATTACGACGATGTATTTAATTGTTATCTTCTTATCAGGTTGGGTTGTTCTACAACTATATTAGCTATGACACATAACCTACCTAAAATTTTGATTCACTAAAACTTGTTATCCTTCATCCTACCTTGGCCGAATCCCGACAAATTTCGAGAGAGAAAGAACATCCTCAAAGGCCGATGAATTCACAAAAATGACAACATCATCAGGCCATACATGACAACCACACCAAACCAACAGCATTCTAATTTGGTTGAGTTTTGCTTCGAATTTCCAACTGATGATGGCCTGATTTTGGTTTCGTGCTATTTTCTTGAGATTTACTCTCCTCACTTCTTTGTGCCAACTCCATTTTAGAACATTTTTATTGCCTGTACCCCCTTGCGACTGGGCCTTCTCAGAAGGTTTCCTTCCATCGACGATCTTTCTTATCTTTTGAAGATGGCGATATGAAGATCCGTCCGAAACGTGACAAACGCACGGACGCACAGACGCACGTGACGTGATGATTTATTAAAAATTGTTATATTGCTTCCTACCTTGGTCGAATCCTGACAAATTTTGAGTGAGAAAAAACAACCTCATCGGCCGACGAATTCACAAAAATGAAAATTTTGAGAGTAAGTGTTAGCACGGATTCACGAACCCACACAGACAGACGAAATATCAAACTTTCTCTCAAAGGTTTGCGTTAACAAGAATAACAAGATAATACACAAGAGTGAAAAGAGTGATTTTGTAGAAAGAATTTTCAATTTCGAAAAAGTTGCCTCGATCGGAGCAAAGTTATTTATTAACTACTTTTTTACAATGAGGAATAGATGTCCTTTTTTTATTCTTTCAAATTCTAGGTCTATCTGAGAGTCTTCGAAAAAGGTGATGTATGATGGGCCGGAAACGACCGGAACAGGGCGAAAAATGGAGAGGAAAATGTGTGATGTAATTTGGAATGTATTGCCTTCTCGCTCCCTCACTTGACGTCACGCGTTTTTTCTTCTGCTTATTCCAGCCAACCTACTTGAATTTCGGGGCTAAATATTGGGATCCAGGGGTTTTCGGGTTCAAGCATAATATATATTATATATTTGCATGTCCATTCATCATTTGTTTCCAAGAACGGTAGGGTGAAGGCACCAGCTATCGCCAGGCCTACTTATGAATGAAAACGTGTGCGAAGTTGAGTATGGGCAGTAGAGCTTCCTCATTTTATTGTAATATGGATGTATAGGGACGCATATGAACGTAACACGGATTCGATGAAATTCTAAGGGGACCCTTCTGTAGGGGCTAAACCGCATAATCCCTGAAGTTTCACCAGAATTGGCCGAGTAGTTCCGGAGCTATGCCTATGACAACAAATTCGAAGTTTCACATGAGCACTACCTACCTATTGCTGGTCTAATCGAGACGAAATCCATGGGCAATCATCTTGGAGCTACCATCTAACTACCCTCCGAATTTGAGCAATATCATTTCATTAGGAACTCAGGAACTAAGTTTCAGAAAATTCACTTTTGTTCTTGCGCACGTTATGAGTGATCCTATGGCGATGATAATTGATAGAGGACTATCCAGGGCCTGCTCCACACAATCTCTGCAAATTTTTCGACTGAGACAAACTCTTGACAAACTTTTGACAGACACGAAATCGAAATTGAACAGAAAACTCTGAATCGTAAAAAGCAAGTGGGAATTTAATTCTGGAGGGACAATATTTTTTCAACTTATTAAACGAATACATAGCTTTCAACCTTCGGCAGTGAGGAAGCAAAATGGGGGAGATGAACGAGCGAGCAACAGCTGCCCTCTTGAGTTTCAACGGATAAGGGCTAAGGGACGAGAAACTTGGGAACATTTGTCATTTATTACCCGCAGTTATGCCTCGAATACCGTCCATCCTTTACCAAGATGAAGGTCCCCTCTCGTTTAATATCATTTTTATGTCGTTGCTGGTATGCGGAAAGATTTCCTGCCAGGGAAGATATTTTCCGTATGGAGTTCCCCAATAAGTTACAGTCGCCGGATTGGGGCAATAAATCGTTCATGGCAAAAACGGTAGTTTCGCTCCCCGTAGTCTACACTTCAGGGAATTAGGGTTCTTGTGAGACAGGGGACGCATCTACGAGCCGAGATGATTGAGTGTTACGAGGGTTCAGATAGAAATCCGCAGTGACTAAGAAAACTATTGATTCGACCCATTATCTAGCAACAGAACACCAACTATCGTCGTAATACCATATGGCTGGAGATTTGAACTAGTGAATAATAAGGTCTGTTCAAGTTCGGTGCGATCGGGTTGGTTCTTAATTTGAATCAGCGCACAACCCTACAGCGCATGTTCAGTTCCTATTCTTATCATCATCAATGTGCGCATCAGAGTTCTGTACATTCAGGAACCAACGCGAACCCACCGAGCTTGGAACGTACGTAATACTGTGTACGATCAGCTCAACCACAGTAAGTGTAGCTTTAAAAAATTAACACGGTAAGCATTAACTTCGGGAGTTTTTCTCCCTCTGCAGCTTTGGAAAACATGAACTGGGTTTTTTGAGGATAAGAATCCGTTATGAATTTTCAGATTCAGGCTGCGAGCTAAAGGGAACCAGGATTCGAAAAAACGATCCCAACAACCTAGTCACCCGATCACTCACTTCCTACGCTGCTGAGAAATGAAAGTTATTTACAAAAGTCGGGACTCTGCCAGGAAGTACGTATATAGTGAACTAAGAGGAACTTCATAGGTATTATATTGTTAGTACCTACTTT
>JAEMON010000016.1:7023872-7038685 GCA_030264115.1 Lygus lineolaris
TTTTCACCCTAATAAGAATAAGCCTATCAGTTGTTCCAACCGTCGAGGACTAAAAGAATCCAAATGGAACCTGGGAATGATCAAATTTCCATACTTTCGGTCATCGTTAGGTGTGGTCTAAGGGCACCATATACGGGCTGAATGTTGTATTATTCGAGTATTGGATTCAGCGTACCAACCTTTTTTTTTTTTGTAAGTAAATTTTTTTCAGGCAATTCCAATAATTTGCCATAATAAACAAAAATTGAGAAACTCCTCCATTGTTTATTTATTGTTCAACAAATCCTCTATACCCTCTGACATGGACTTTCAACCTCCACATTCATCAGCGGGAATCCCTTCCGAAAAAACACTCCGCCTGGAAATTGATTCGAAACTGCTTTACAGAGTTACTGAGCGAAAAATTGCTCCCTCTCTGAACACAGGTGTTGATTCGTTCTCCGTGATCAACCACTTCCAACTTGAAACCCCTTTTTGAATTTATCAGCCACAGGTTCATAATTCTTTATTTGCCGTCTCCACCCCTCAATAAATCGCCTTTTAGGGAACAAAAATCACAGAATGTGTTCCACCTCTGGTCCTCGCTTCTCTACGTATATGTGTCAGTTCTTGAAAAAAATTCCAATTGAAATCTTTACACGATTTACGAGTAGGTAGATGATAGATACCGAACTTGCCATACCCCCACTTCCCTCAACTAAACACACGAGCCGAACCGAACGGAACAAGGAGCCGTATTAATTATATGCAAGGAAAAATGAAGTTGGGAGAGACAAACCTCATTATGAATTCTTGGGATAAGTCGCGCCTGCCTAGAGTTTGTGAGTTGAATTGGGTTGTTTAAAGTTGCGTTGTGGGCAGTTCAAAGGCCTGCTGAACCCTTTGTAGAAGGCCTAGCTTAATTTTGGCACTTCAGTCGTTGAGTACGTTGGCTCCGTAAAAAAAAGTTTGTTGCACGATTCTTTAATGTCGGTAACTAAGTAACTTTCTCTAAATTCGTAAGGCAAGCTCACCTCATAATACATTCCTTTGAACACACAAAATCTCGTGTGCCGCACAAACTTGTTGAGCTGTTCTGTAAGTTAAACTCATTCAGAATTTATATGATGGAATTTGGGTCACTACGGACCCACAAATAATATAAACTATATTATTATTAACTATGTTATTATTACTATATTAAACCTTTATGCATTTACTGTTGCGATGTCTTTCTTTTATATTCCGTAGACACGTTTAGTTTGTTCCAATAGAACTCGTCCTAACGTCCTTGACTTTTGATGTAAGATGGCTCATTCCATTAGTTTGGCCGAAAGCGTTTTCAACTAGTCTCCTTCCTGTACTTCGTAGAACTGGCTATACGTAGAAACTTGAGGATTTTTTACATGCAAATCAGTTTCAAATACAGTTCCGAATAGAATAAAGTTCCATCGAATCGGTTCCAAATCATTTTCAAGTCTTCAGTGTAACTTCTAACAGTTCAACAGACCAGAAAATCGTTTTACATCTAGTTACGAAGATGTTGAAACATACATAACACGATTGCGTTTCTGTTTGTTTACATGATGATGATTGATAGGGGTAATTTACTGGATCTTGACATCAGAAATGGTAAACATCATTATGGTCAAGCCCGTATTAATCGTCTCTAATTGATATTGCGACAGGGTAGTATCGTTGACAACTCGCTCGAAGCATGATTGTACCTATATACAATAAATGGAATTCTGATCGGTGCCAATTGGTCTCTGGAAAACACAAGATGTCCCTCATTGATAAATCCAAAAACGAACTGTTTTCGACATTCAAGCAGCTACTGGACAAGAGTTGATAAGCCTTGAGTGGGGTAACTAATGTGACAATCAATGGTATCGGATATTTGATGTTTGCTATACACTCAGAGTAACAAGTTTGTCTCCCTCTACACCGAAGGGCCGACCATTTGGCAGATCATTACATCTGTCACATCCGCGGGTGGGTAGGTACATACAATTTAGTATCTAATGGATGCCAATAGGTAAATGAAGACAAGGTAGGTATGTCTACAGCCCTTCCCCAATGAAAACTAACTCCTTCTTCTCATAAATATACAAAACCTGATTTTTAGTCCAAATTTTATCGATTTTCAACTCTCTCTGACTGTCTCTGCTTTCTGCTGCTTCGAGCGGAATATAAGTTTCTTTCCTCTGCGGTGAATTTATAGTTTGATATTCCTTTCCCTCATTTCGTATCCACGTATTGATCATAATTTGTAAGAACTGGGTAGAAACAATTCAGTTATTGAGTGCAATAATTCAAGAAGGGAGTGCAAGATTTCGAAGGAACATGAGGAACCACAAGCAAGAAAATGCAATAAATACTACCTACTAACTACTGTTGTATCTTTCTTATAAATGTTCGTGTGACTTTGAAGTCTTCCTGCAGAGTGTTTATTATACTGGGTAGTGTCAACTCATTCAGGCAAAAAGCGCTGAAGTAATGTTCCACACGCTAGCACCTTTCCTGAGTCCGGTACCTTGGGCTGAAGGGTTGACGGTGATTGATTGTCACATCGCCTTCTTTTTGGGTCAACTTTATCGTCTTAGGATCGTTTTTCCTTGGAGGAAGAGGTCAACAAATTCACCGAGCAGTCCTAGCTCTAGGTCGTTATCAGTATCAGTATACAATCCATCACTTAATCATTATAGAAGAGCCTTGTATAAGAGAACCTGGTGGAGGCACCATTGACTCCAATAGCGGCTCGGTTAAGATTAACTTTCCAATATCTCCAGTATCCAGTCTCCATAAGATCAAACAATATACGTCCATTCAACTGTCAAAAAAAATTTCTAGCTCACTCAAGAGATCAGAGTAAAGAGCCACAGACTCTTAACTTTCTGAGTCCTCATCATAAAAACAACATAATTAAGTATCCAGACTACCGGTATACCTCAGTCCATAACTAGAAGATTTAGACATCGACCTGAACAAATTGCTACACATCCGTGACCACACAAACGGATCGGAAACTGATAAAATATGGAAACAGTGATCAAAAATTAGAATTTTTATAGTTCTGTGAGGAAGCTCGAATGGACTCCTTTGGATCCCTGGAAAGAAGAGTTTGTTATGTACTGCTGAATTTTTCTTTTCATTTCCATTGAAGTCGCCATTGTTTTTTGTGTGATAATAATTCAATATAACCAGAAATAAAACCTTAAGAATGTTCACTGTATACAAAATGAAATACTGTCGTAATAATTATTATTACTATTCTTATTTTGAATGTTTTCTCTAAAAGCGCAACCTCCGGGTGAGGGGCACCACAGAACTACTACCTTAACACCTGCAAGGAGCATTTTCCTGATGTTTAATAAACATGATGATCAATTGAAAAATCTTATGCTGAAGCTGTTCAAGAGAAGGAACCATTTAATTCCTCGAAGGGACTGGAGTCGAAGAGGACAATAGTGCCAGGCGGTGGTTGGCTCTGTCTAATTCACACAAACTGCTCACATCCTTCCTTCACCTCCTTACGAGGGGCGGCACAAACCCATCTTGGAAGCGTCCTCTATAAATACGTCCGAGACCCATCAAATGGGCCTTTCAGCTCAGCAATGTGACTTTTGTCGTTATACAACGTCTTCAACTGAGAGATCAACTCAGAGCCCTACTGGAAGCGGTCATGAGGTTTGCATCGATCAAAGTATTGTTACATAATAAATTGTAATTGATATGTTGAAGTTATTGTGATTGTTATGTTGGATTTGGCAGAAGGACCCAAAGAGCGAGTCAGTGGGCTTAAGAATCCTGATCGGTAGGGATGGTTTGAGAGCCCCTGGTCCAATGAAAAATAATCAGTTTACTCTCAACGATGTAACTACCCTGGATGGAACTTCTACGAAGTTTTTAATCCCTTAATTAATTACTAATTGCCAGTGAAACCTTAGGAATCGAGTAGGGAAATTTTGTATGCCAATGGGTTGAGTTTCAAGATACGTACGGAATCCCAACATCGAAATAACCATGAAAGAAAGTCTGCCAAGTGGGTGAGTGCCCCGGTAACTTGAACAACAAGTTCACAATCATGTTGATATTTATCTAAACTGACAAGGTTCAAACCTTCGAGAGGTCTTTTTTTATGTTGCATTTTTGCGTCATCCTTGCGTATTTATACCCAATCATTGGTCTATTTCCTATCATAATCATAGATGACTGTCTATAGCCTGATCCGCACAATCCCTGAAGTCATCGAAATCTGATGAAATTTGTGGAATTTACGATTACGGCAAGCAATCGCGGACAGATACTAGTACATGCAGACAAACACGGAACCGAAATTGTTCAGGGAGGTCTAGAACGTGGAAAATTAGCGGCAATGTCGAATTTTGACCGTATTCAAAAGGAAGGTCTGTCAACTCGGTCTGTGCACTGGCGACCTTTTTTCTCGCATTCAAATATGGGTAGGTCGCGATAAATTTACCTGATTCTGTTGGCATTGTCTTGGTACCCATGATGATCCCGTTTCTACCAGATTTCATTTTCACTGTTGAGGAAAAATACGTTCTACACGTCAAAACTGTCAAAAATGGTAGTAGAACGCCCTTTGGTAGACTCGAACGCCAAAAATGAATTAACATCGTCGAACTTTTTTTTAGTTTCCATAAGCCAAAATGGCTAAAAATTCGGTGTTTTCATAGGATTCAGTTGTACATCGAAGCCTGGCGTTGCTGTCTCATCTTTGAGGAATATAAAATAAGAGACTAATTTTCATTTTGCCCGCAAAATTCAACTGAACCTGCCAGTAGAAGAGTAGGTATGGTTTTTTAAACAAATTTAATAGTTCTCAACCTTCAGAATTGAATTAGACCATCCCAAGTACTAAACAACCAACTGTCGCTCATTACAATTTTGAATCACAAATCGACTTTGACTGATGGAAGTAGGTATAGGTTGCTGTCAGTCATCTAAGGGGCAGAAAACAGGAGACTACATTTTAAAATCTCCCTCACAATACTTATAACTGCAACTTTCAATATAGAAGAGTAAGATTATTTAAACGATTTGAAATGGTTTCCAATCTTCAGAATCCGATATGACACACCCCTCCTCGAGTACTGAGCAACCAACTGTTTGCTCATAATAATTGTGAATCACAAATCGACTTTGACTGCATGACAGAAATACATAGGTTTAATAGGGTGATCTATACAGAAAATATAATAGATGAAGCCTTTTGGTTCAGATAACAAATAATACAGAAAGACTGTTGAAGGCTTCGCTAATGACTTTCGAATGTTCGCATTCCTCGCATACGCCTCTCCAATTGCTCCCGACCGGACTTCCGGAAAGCGAAGTTTAAATGCGACGTACGTTGCCCCTCCAAAGTCAAACGAGAGGAGGTTTGCATACGTGGAGAGGGGGAAAAGGAGAAAATTTGCATGATACATTGCAGGTATTCCGCATTTGCATTAGACAGTTTCGCTCTCTCACCTACTCGGCCTTCCTCACCCCTTCACGCCGTCTCCGCAAAGCAATTTCCTCTTCGTTGCAGAAGTGAGGGGATGAATAATGACCGAATCCTCGCGCCGGTCTCTCATTCTTGTTTTGAGGCTCTTTGGGCTTCCAATCACCTTTTGGAGATTACGCAATTCATCGATTTATTTTCTATGTGTAATAAAAATGTATGTAAACCTATCTATGTACATAGTATGATGACACTGTAAATTGGGGTTGTATTGTCAAGCTAGCCGGAGCGTGCGGCGTTCTCTTGATGTTCAAGTATTGGACGGGCATCATATATGTTCGTTCCAACTAAAAAGTTGTGTTCAAATATTACAGTTCATTTATTCACAGTGTCGTTTTTCAAGTTCAGAGCACCTTCGACTTGATCTCAATTCCAACTGAACTTTTCAGTTGGAAGCATCAAGATAAGAGAATAGACTCCTATATGAATAGATATAGATGTAAGAGAGTAGATATGAGAGAACAGATATCTCGATGGTTCGAACAAACCTTAGATTTCAGAAGGTGGAGATGGAGAATATTCAACTTAACCGCAACCTATTACTTGGAACAGGATTCCAGTTCTTATCAATAGGTGATGTTGACCATAAACCAGTTGGAACAGTTTGAGTAGAATATTTTCCACGAATGTGTGTGCAACAGGTTCTGCGCAGTTAAAATATTAAATCTCAGCATAAACCGCCGCTAATTGGAACATTGCGGAAAGAGCCCAAACCCTTATACTTTTTCTCCATTTGATACTCCTTCTTAAAAGATAAAGCTTAAAAGATAGAATAAACTTGTTGACCTGCTCATAACCATCAAATAAAATGTCATCAGAAGTTGAAGAAACCGTATCGTATTTTACAAATATACGTACTCAAGTGCCCATTTGAAATTTATGTTAAATGAAGTCACTAGGTAATGGAAACTAGGTGTTGATTTTCGTTCATAATATTATTGAGTAGAAAAATATACACGCTCTTCAACACCCTGCCAACGATCTATACGCACCCATACAGTGTACACACACACAGTATACATCGATGTATTCCGTACTTGTCCGCCTACTTAGGTTGGTCTTCAAATCACAAACAAAATATATTATCTTAGAGAATAAAGGTTGGTTTTAATTGTCAAAAAAGAGGAACGGGGTAAATCAATAAAAGGCGACATTTCTTTAGTGTTGTTGAGAGAATTCAGAGTCTAGCATTAAACTGGCCAAGATACTGTTTGTGGAAGTTTTCTGGCCAAGTTGACAAAAGTTTGAATATCATAGCTGGATTTGAAGAATGAACTACCTACTCTAAAACATTAAAAATGTTCATACAATTACCTGAGATTTGAAATGACATGAAATTAAGGTTCAAGTATGTTATTCTTATTTGGTCAATTATATGATCTTCTTCATGATGAACAACATCTAAATTAGAGAATTGAGTCACTCACTGCGGACTTATGGGAATCCTTTACAAATGAAAAAATAAAATGAATGAAAACGTTGACTTTTTCAACGAAAATGATTCGCTACAATTTATTAGTTACAATGTTCGACGATCAGGCCATCATAAGTAACAAATTCCGAGTTTCTATCAAGTATTTTGTTACTGATTACCTAATAAATCGTCGAAATCAATTTTTAATAACTAAGACTCATCATTTTAAAAAATAACGTTTTCATCACATTTTCATACGGAGCACCCTGGGAAAGAGGAAGCTGCCAACGATCTTGCTTCGGAGGGGCGCCTACTTGTACGACCGAAAGATAACAGAATATACGAGTGTAGGAACCACCGCTAAAAAATGCGGTTCAATCGACACAAATACCTACTTGTAAATTTGTTCCACCGATCGAGAAATACGAATAAACCCCGACAAGAAAAAAAACCCGTTTGGAAAACCAAATGTCTAGCAGTTAGGGGATTCACCCTCGGATACAGAACGAACGCAACATATTACAATCTAAATGCTTCCGCTGCCACCGTGAAAATCGGGCTCGATCGGTTTTCAATCCGTGAAAAATAACCGTTTGCCAGAGAGGATTTCTCAACCCTGAGGTCCCATTGTAAGAGATAAAATCCATTTCTTTTTCCAGCCCTGCTAGCCTCGCTACTGTTTTTCACGGATTCCTAGTTATTTATGCGCTAGATTGCGCTCAGACTTTATCCCTGGGTGCCGGGAGAAAAATTTTTCTGCCGGGCTGGATATCAATCCGCGAGAGACCCGTTTATATAGGGAGGAATCCACTCCGTCTTCTCCTTTACAGTCTCCCCACTCTTTACAAGTCGAGTTCCTCTTAAACGCCAGCAAAACTGCATATTCGATTGTTTCGAGGGTTTAGGCGAGATTCGGCCAATTAATTAGAGGAGAAGGTGCAAATACGGGCATACGGTGTAAATATGGGCCGCGGAGCCCTGAGGGTAGTGAGTATGCTGCGGACTGGTGGGTTTAAAGTGTGCCCCTGCTAGTTAGAAGATAGCAGTGATAAGTTGGAACCATCTCCTTAATGAGCGTCTCAATTACATGGAATAATACATCATTGTGTGCTTCTCTGAAAGCCGGGTTAATATGTGAATTTGTATTTGGTTAAGGCCGTATGTTAAGATGTTGCTTTACAATCCTATATCGCCAATACCACCATTCCCAAGACCGCCAAATGGTTTTGAGGGATTTAGTGAAAATATGGGCACCCGTTCAGTTTTTGTTTTTGGTTTTACATCACACTAATCACTGAGAAGATTGAGTGATTAGTGCTTACTGAAATCAATCAAAGTAGACCTTCCTTACCTATGTAACTGTGTAATACCTACTCTTCGGAGATTCGTCAAGGGACGAGACACTGATTGGTAGAAATGCCCATGCTTGAGAGACCTTGCTTGAGGGAACTTCCATTTGACATGGTGAGATCGAGCAACATTGGTCAAAAATTAAAGCAGGTGCCCACATTATGCAAATTGTCCTCTACACACGAAACCAGTTAGGACAAAAGGACTAGTATTTAAATAATGAACTAATGAAATCTTCACACTCTTCAAGGACAACTCAGATCGTTTGTTCTTAATAAATTATCATGAGGTGAGTTGAATCACAGCACAGGATTATAAAAGTACTTTGGAGTTGACAGGGGATCAGAGAATCTGACATATTTTCTGAACGATTTTCATATTTAAAAAAAAATGTAATGTGTAAATCTGCCTGTTATTACAATTTACATATCAGGTTTACCTTCCAGAGAATAATTCGTTCGGAGGGAAACGCTTTTTATGTGTGTGGATTAAATTCGAGAATAACCGTCTATCACGGGGATATTAAATTGATCGATATTGCCATACGAGTACATTATGTGGTTATTGTCAAAACAACTTTCTAACAAAAAAGTTCTTCTCGTTCACGGCTCACTACCACCTGTAGTTACTACTACGTAACGCAGGCCGCTAAAGTAACTACGTACTTGGCGACGGTGGGTTTAGCACCTCATACAGCAGAGTTTCAATTCTATCAAGAAACCCTCTCTACGCACAGATTCGATCTCACTATTAGTTCGAATTACCATGGCACACCGAATACCGAGACCTTCTATTCCTCCCTTTTGGTGTCGGTCAAACAGAGACGT
Source organism: Lygus lineolaris (assembly GCA_030264115.1). Lineage (NCBI taxonomy): Eukaryota > Metazoa > Arthropoda > Insecta > Hemiptera > Miridae > Lygus > Lygus lineolaris. The sequence continues at coordinate 7,032,970 of JAEMON010000016.1, forward strand.
AGGTGCCTAACAAATGATTCACTGATTAAAATCCAAAAATATCACATCACTCCTTGTTAGTAACAAGAATAATAATAATGATCCTTCGCAGCATGAATAACCTAAAGAGCTCAGTAATTTTGAACCGCTGTTTCACAACCACTTTTTGGCAAACGCTCAATGTTTCGAAAAAATATTATCTTAACATGAGCCAACATTCAAAAGATGCATAGGTATAATTTTTTTTAAACTAAAAACGAAGGATGTCGTTCGGTTATGTCGTACTTATATACCGGGTTGGCATCTGTACGTAGAAAAAATCGACACACGTTTACAGAGCAACACATTCAACGGGTCGCACAAAAGTTTAGTTCCCTCTCATGAGGGGTTATAGTACAATTCATCCACGAAAGGGTTATAATACAATGGAAAAATTATATTTGCGTGGGTGCCCCGACATTCCTTCCTTCCATTTTCAGGGACCTTCAATATCGTATAAAGGACTAAAATAATACGCACAAACCAAACCTACATCGAAGGGAAAAGAGAGAAACAACTAACATTTCATCAGATTAGTTGCTCTCCGCTTCTGACCCAAACCCAGAAAAAAGTCAGTAGCGAATGCACAACCAATTCCATTTATCATAAATAAACAACAATGTGGAGCTCCATACAACGGTATATATAAACATGTATATGTATAAACATAGATATGTATATATTATATTAAGCATCACTGCACTGTTCTCGCCAGCTACAAATTGTCTAAAAATCTATATTTAACACATTTCTGATCTTTGGAGGTACTTTTTGGGCACCCCATCGTGTTTCTCACATCCAATACTATTGAAAAAATACATTACCATGATTAATGATTCATAATAGGTAGTTTAGTGCAAAGAATATAATTTTCAGTTTCTCGCCATTTGTAGATGAATTTCAACATTTAGTAGAACAATTTCAACACCTTTTTTCACTCTGTCAGTTTGTCACTTCTCACTGATAGGCCCAGCGAAAAATACGAGGTATATCTAAGAATAGATTCAGTCCTGAAGCAATGAAAGTGGATTTACAAGAGTTACAATGTTTCCAAGTAAGTACGTAGAGATATGACATGGGGCAGATGGGAGTTATTCTATTGACCCCGCGGGGCACACACGAGGAAAAACTTATCTCATAGAAGCTCATCCTCAACGTCGGAATTTATGTTGAAGCACGAAACACTCATAAATTCGCTCAATTTCACCGACCTCGCTCGTATCAATGTGAATGAGTCAACGGTGAAATTGGCCCTCGAGCCAAGGCAGGGAAAAATGATTGTATGCTCGGTGGTAAAATGAAATAAATCGGCATTCTGGAGAAAACGGACTTTTAAAAAGTGAGATGAGATTGCATGGGAAGGGAAAAAAAGGGGAAAAGGTGTTTTCATATTCCATGCGATTTTCACGCAGCCCGAATATTACTGAACAAAAAAACAAGCGTAAATCTATTTTTATTGTCGGTTAACGAGGAGAAAAACTTTGGTAGGGAAGGAACAAATGTGCATTCAGCAATTCAGCGCTTTTCTCCACACTGCAGCACCCCGGAACTCCGCGTAAAATTAATCAACCCATCACCCTCGTATTTCGATTAGTAAGTAGTTCAGCCAGTAAATACTATTCTTAAATATATTTAACAAACATTTTCCACAACATGAAGGTAGTTATACAGGGTGGGCCTATACCAAATTAATTTAAGGCAGGGAAATTTCAAGCTGATCACAAATATACCATTAAGGGTCCCTGAGTGGGCGTTAACAGTTTTATCCGCAAAAAACCGTACTCTAATTAAAGAAAAACACCTCAAAACGAAGGTTGTATAGGTACGAAATTAAATTCTGCGTCAAATGAGACCAACCGCAGTGTGTTCTATCTTTTTTTGAAGAATGTTTAAGTTAGTGAATTTTTATCCATTATTTTCCAAGGCCAAAAAAACCTACGTGTACCCAAACTACCATTCAAGTGTAATTTGATCTTTTAAATTGAACTTGTTTGGGATCCAGCTGAATTTGAGAAAATCCGTAACGCTGTATCTAGCTGGATTGGAAACGCCGCTGGACTGGATACGTACTCTAGAACTAGAAGGATCGGCGGGGAAAAAGTAGACGATGATTGAGATAGTGAAAATTAATTCTCCAGTTTTTTATTGTAACATTAAGAATTTTCAAACAACTGCAACTGAGGACTACGAGACATCCCACAAGAATAACCCAACTGTCCTACGTCTCGCAATCCGTGAGAAATCTGTCAGAAAAACACTTTTCTCAAGCGAGGAAATTATTCTCCTTTCAACCTCTGAGCTTTTGAAAGGAACTTTAAGGGCAAGTGTGAACTTTGGGAACAAGTTGAGGAGAGCCAGAACTTAAACTGTGTTCTGATCCTGACCCTTGGCGGTTTTCCCATTCCTTCCTCCCCAGGGTCCTTTTTTTTTACTTCTTCCCTTTTTATTTTCGTCATGGTTTTGTGTCCGCCGACCCTTTCTAACCCTTATCAAACACTGTTGCATGCAAACTTAAACAGAATAAACTGATATTTTTTCCGTAGCATTCTGCAACGAGATTTCATATAATTCCCCACTTTCAATGTATAAAATCTGTGATTGTCATGGGAAATATACAATAAATTGAAACATTTTCTCATTGTCTTTGTACGAACCAAACACACAATGACAATGACAATTACATTTGTTGGTATAAAACGTTTATGTAATGTGGTAATGCCATTTGTTGGTAGAAAACGTTTATGTAATGTGGTAATGCCATTTGTTGGTATAAAACGTTTATGTAATGTGGTAATTCTGGTAATGTGGCTCAGTTCCAAAAATGTTATTGCAGGCTGATTGGAATACCTACTTTCCCTTTACCCTTCGCGGGTCTAGTAAGGAAAGTAAAAACGGTGAAGCCTACCGAGTTACCTGAAAGAAAGTAAGAATAACAAGCGTTCCTTGTGAAGGACACCAGTGTTTTGGGTTCTATCAAGGGTTCATTTTCTTCTACGGGGTGATCGGGATGTTCGCAGCTGTCGGCCTCGTGGAAGGACGTGAAGTGAAGTGGAATAACTTCACCTGTTCCCGACAACTGACGCGCATTTCAGAGACATTTCCAAGTCGACGATCCTCTCCTCCACTGACTCACTACTCACTGGAAACCCGCCCAAGATTAAAACTACCGTCTTCCATGCAAGTGCCTTTCAATGGAGACTCATTGTTGCGAAGCACAATGAAAACCGTATCACGTTCTTGTAACATGCGAATCGTCTCATGTTACCATAATTCTTCTATCATAATCTACAATATGAATCAATCAAACATGAATCAATCAATCAATCAATTCTATTATAAATCAATATATTTTTCAAATGAGGGTTTCCTTTTGATATAGCGGCTAGATTTTAGTTTATACTTCGGTTTCAACCTGCATTACATCTTACATCATTTTTATCAATGAGATCTACGCAAGGGTAGGAATGTTCAACTTTTGACATCAAATTCGGATTTATCAACATCAAAAACCCATCAAGCTCCAATTTTCAGCTCGAAATTCCGCCTAAGTTTGGCCACAAAACGGGTGAAAGGAACATGTTTGTGCAAGTTCGTCACGAAATAAATTCTAGGCACTGAGGGCGCGGGGTAGGATGACGTAGCGGGTAGTAAGTCCTAAATACAAGACCCGTTTTCGCTCATCAGATACCCTTCATGTTGCACCTTCTTGGAAAGCTCTCACTGTGACCATTTAGTTGATAAAGCAAAACAAAACCATCAGAGCCCCGAATAACAGTAGTTGTTTCCGAATAACAGTAGGTAGGTATTCATTTACGTAATTATTAACCACAACAATAATTTACTGTCATCTAAGAAATAACAGCAGTATTAGGGCGGCCTCTCAGGGAATGATTTGGAGGTCACAAGAAAATGTATTTCTTCTCTCGAAAATAGATCACATTCCTACAACTCCGTGAAGCAGAATAAAAGTTCCGAACCACGAACATACGTGTAAAAGCGTTCCTGATGGACAAAACTTCTTGCCTCGGCTTCTTCTTCCAAGGAAGGAATTTACGAAGACCTATCGTAAATAAATTGCTTTAGACGGGCCACTCCCGACAATAACTTCCTCGCTTTACGGGAACAGAAGAGTGCAAAACTTCCTGAGGCGTACGTATGTACATCAGGGAGGAACAAACTTTCCTATTTCCTGCTCAGATAGGAACGCGGCAAGTTTTCAGCTGTGTTGGTTGTTTGTACATACGATAATGATGTAGAAGCCAGGACAACAACGAGATAAAAGTTAATTGCTGAGAAAAGTTTGGTTATGTGTGTCTGATGGGGTGCACAGTTTCTGTACGATTGGATAAAGATGAAGAGCAATGTTGCCGGCAATTTCCCTGTACTTCGGGGTACCGGTTCCTTGTCTCATAGTATCTACTAGGTATGTATAATCAGTCCCAGTTTGTTACTTCTACTTAGTCTGAATACAAGGCATACAAATTGTAAGCAGAAGAAACTGTTCTTCATAAATGTGTTTCCCCTTCTAGTTACAGTGAATCCTCAACCTCTAAATACACACAAGTTCAAGGACAAAAAAGTGCAGTATTTCAGCACATATCTTCTCCCGAATGAAAATACTCGTAACTAGGTAGGTATGTGATTCACGTGAATTTAAACGATTTATTCTAATTGAGTTCATTCCAGTAGCTGTGAAATATGCCCGATAAGAGGCGCACGGTCCGTCACCCACAATCCCCCACTTACCATAACAAAACACAGTGTCCACCTGGAAAACTCCTACGAAGACCGCCTTGATTGGTTAGCAGCGTTCTCTATAGAGAACCGTGAAGTGCGTCCTTGACTCGAAAAGCCTGGCTATACGGTAGAATCTCTGCTAGGTAGTTATTTGGTCCAGCCGCCAGCTCCCTATTCAGGCTTGAGATCATCTTCCACGGCCTTTTTGCTAGTCTTATTTCAATGAACGTATTTTCCTTTCATTTTCAACAATATTGAGTTACCTAACCACTGGCCGAATAACAACAACCCCGTTCTATCCCATCTCTATCGGTGCGTGTTTATTGTTCAGTCCATAAAGATTTTGTCGCTAAATCAAGATAGTGAGAAGCGTTTTCGACAGCAGCTCGGACACCTTGTTTTTGGATCAGTGGGGACGGTGAGCTTAGGATAAAGAAGCGGATGTACTGTTTCGTCCGAACACGGAGGGAGAGAGATTGAGAGATGAATGAGGCAAATACGGAGTATTTAGCCCTAAAAATCGAAAGTTTATCTAAATCGTATTACAAATGTGACTGAAGCTGAAATAATCCACCATAATTGATATGAGATTGCCAATTTTTGTTAGAATTTCGGCTGAAGAAGAAGATTTCGGATAAGTTGAAAGAGAATCTGTGGAATTTAGATCTAGTGCGTTTGAATCCAATGAGATATCGGAATTCACCAACTTGAATTAGATGTATTCTGTCCGAATATGTACCGGGAATTTTGGGGAAGCAGAGAGGATAACACTGGCGTTTTCAGTCGACTTGCTGTAAAAAATAACTAGAGTGAGAGATATTGAGGAAATTCATCATTCGATAAAGTTCTAGGTATTATAGATCTGCAACTACCGGCGAGAAATTAGCCAGCTGTCTCATCAATTCCTGCCGATAACCCCGTATGGATTTCGTTGTTGTATGGTGTTTTAAGTACTGCTCAT
>JAEMON010000016.1:7088365-7101066 GCA_030264115.1 Lygus lineolaris
CTGTTCTTAATTATGTAGGTACAATGGATATAGGTAGATTCAATTTTGATGTATAACCATTTCAGGGATCCACCAATTATACTAGATTCACTTATATACTGCCTCAAGAGGCAACAGTGTATTTCTCTACATTCATCTCCAAGACGGGAGTAAACCAATGAGTCACCTCACGTTAGTCGGTCAGTATCGTCTAGGTAGGAAAGCCATCAAGATTAGTTAGTCACCTCGAAGACGTTGTTCAGTTCAAGGGAATTCAGTCGATCCAATGATGTTTTTCTCGCTCAAGTTCTAATAGTGACCCATCGTTACCATAAACGGCTCAGGCGAAAATGTTACCTATTAGGTTGAAAAAATAAGCTAATCGCCTGCCATATGCGTCAATACCAAGTGGAGGGGTGTGGAATGCATAAATACAGAACTATGATATAGATAGTTACAAATATTGCCTATATTCAAATTTTTTTACGGAAAACGAAATTGTACATCTATACAAACTTCTAAAAGAATTTATTATAGGTATCGGAATTTTTTTCTCCTCACAACTCAAGATCATCTCATTACTTCTGGAAGATAATTCGAAAAACAGTGGATAACATCGTAATTAAGTTTTCTGAACAAAATTCCAACCATTCATCGACTAACCATGGCTAATAATTCGTATATTACACACACATAGGTGGAAGATGATTGATGGCCCGTCAAATTAGAGCGAGCTGAGAGGAAAATGAAAGGGAGATTGGGGCTTCATCCGATTTTCCAATACTCCAATCAAGAATTTACTTTAGGAAAACAATTCGTTCACAAATCTGTCCTCGCAAACGAAAAAATATATTTAACAAAATGAAATGTAATGTAGTGTATAGGTATTGTATATAATTGTAGTGTATAAAATGTCAAATCATTCCAATGTTTTGGGTCAGTAAAAAATCTTTCAAAGGAAAAATAAATTAGTATAACCATTCTTAGAGGAGGTTTCGCTCGTGTGTCAATGCAAAAAAATCAGCCAAAATCAAAACGCCAGCAATTGATTTTCTGGGCTTGTGGTTAGTATTTATCGTCAAATCAAGACCAATTTTCAAAGTCCATTTTCGACTTCACATAAAAATTATTGAATAATAAAAGACCATGTTTTTACATAAGAAGATTTCAAGATACGGGGTTTTGAAAATTACTACCGCCATATTAGATGAATCGCGGTGGTGGCCACTTAGACAACCAATAACACCCTAAAATGGGAACTACGTACCGAATTTCATAAATATAGGTCGACATGCCGCGGACGGGGTACGTTCTTTCTACAAAACTTAGTCGAGGAAAATCTTTCAATGTTCGATTCCAAACTCCAAAAAAAACCTATTGCAAATAACTAACAAACATCAGATTGTGGTGGTTATGAAAAGGCCCGCAGGTTGGACAATTGAACAAAATGACATTCCTGTGATTCTGATATTTTGAATGGAGCGAATAAAATCTATGAGCTCAGGCTGAGTACGACGATTGAGTATGAACAATTAACTTCCACCTGATCTCATACGATATTGAACAATATTTCATTTTGAGATATAATGTTGTCCGATGCGGTGATGAGTCATCCCCGATGATATATATTCTTCTCTATGAAGATCATGGAATCACGATCACGTTGAGACTAATTACAACAACCCATCGTAAATTCATTCTGCAAAATGCTGGCCTACAACCACATGAGATCCAATATGACTTGTTGAACAGGTTGAAAGCAAAAAAGTTGAAATCCTATCGACTTTTGTCAATCAGAGTTTAGTCCTTGATTTCATCTTCTCTTGAAAACTGTACACCTGCTGTAGACCTGCAAAATGCTGGTTGATTTCATCTTCTCTTGAAAACTGTACACCTACTTGGTTTATTGTCAAATGAATTGCATTTCGTCAATCTTCGTCGTTCTCCCAAAATCCTCCAACTTCCAGTAGGAAAAAATATTGTTGACACTTCCGAAATCCTCCAACTTCCATTAAAAAAAAAATTGTTGAAACTTGCATTTCAGACTGGTTTACCTATGCCCTTCTTGACGAAACGTCATCCTGCGAGCAGACAGTCTTTCTTTATACCGTCTGACGATTTTCTGTGGCCGGAGGAGCTGCTGGAAAGTGAGACCGGCTTTTTACGAAGTGGGCTCCCGCCTCAGGAACCTCCAGAACGCGCCATCGCGGCTGCTCGGAAGTCGGTTCGTCGACCTCTGAATATGGACGGGAATTCTTTCCCCTTTCCCCAGTCCATCTCTCTCCTGGCACTGCCACCTTCTACGTAGGCAGTTGCGCAGCTTTCTTGCGCGCGTTGGAGGAAGATCGCAAACCTCTAAGAGCAGGTAGGACCACACTGTTGGGATGTTGGAAGAGCTAGAGGAGGGGCAGGGGGTCCTACGGAAGACTTACTTGAGAATATAGGTGAGACAAAGATGTGATCATGCAAATCGATTACATGGTTTGACTTAAAAATGCTGCCAAAGATTCATATGCTTTCATCTGCATCTTCAAAAAACACTGTCAGATTTGCCACATAATAGAACGGTTGAACCAACAGATCAGATAGTAATATTTGTGTCAACTGAAAGTTATCTGGCTACGCTAGGTAAAGGGTTAACTATTAGGAAAATAATAAACCGTAATATAATCGTCAGCAGCTTTTTGTCTCATATATTTTGGCACAAAATTGGTAGGTAGACGGTACTTTTACGAAAATTCTTCTCATTGTATGAACGACACATTGCCTCCTTCTGAGAATTTGACCGTGAGAGGTGGTGGAATTTTAGTCAAAAAGTTTTTCCAGTAGGTATATTCACAAACTCCGGAACTTGACCAGGCACTTGGAACAGGAGCCCAGTTCTCATCAGTAAGTCACTTGTCCTGAAACCACTTGAGGCAAAGGCCGCATTTATTCGACGAGTGGACGCAGAGAGTTCTGCGCTAAAATAGTAGACCTAACAAGGACCCAACTCTGCTTGGAAAAAACCTATAGTTGCCTACTTCAGCCATCACCACCATTCTTAAGAGCTCGTTCCTCACTTTCCCAGAGTCTGGAGAAAGTGCAGCGCGAGGAGACTTTACTCGGCGGCGAGCCCTGAGAGGTTGAACGGCCAATGGAGCATTGCCCTCTGGCCTGCAGTAATCTGGGTGAAGCCTGTTACAGGCTCCTGGGAAGTTTACGTTTTTAGAATATTATGAAACTTATTACCGGTCACCAGTTACTCAACAAATCCCATTCTACATTGGCTCTTGCTTGTTCCCTATGATCAATCACGCGACGAATGATTGCTTCAAGAATGTCTACGTGTACCCTCATCTCTCATTTAGAGAGAAGGGTGAAATTAATTTTCGGGGTGGGGTGGGGGGGTAAATTAAAGCCGAAGGTAGAGAAGGTTAACTTCATCGTCAAATACAAACCCCACTCAATCGATCTTAATGGAGAATTTTCGGTCAAGTAGCTACCAATATATCTAGCTGTTTTAGAAGACGCTTTGAAAAACTAGGTATTTTTTCAAAAGACAAAATATACGTACATAAAAAAAGTTACAAGGTAAAACGGCTAAAATTGGCCAAGTAGCTTCCCGTCATTTCCATATCATTTTTTATACCTGTAATATTACTTATATTTCTTTAAGCCTTCATTCAAGTCTTCATTCTTATTTTATTGGATTATAGAAAGAAAGGAGAGAGAATGGAGATAATGGCAAATTAATTTTAGAGAAAAAACAAGGGTATGAAATAACATGAAGTAATTGGGACTCCAATTAATTCTTGTTCGTTAAATTATGTTCTATCAACACTCAAATGGGATCAGAAAGAACAAAGAAAACTCCTCGTCCGACACTTGAGTTGGAATTTATAACAAAACAATTATACTTGAGTTGAAATTGTAACACAAAAACTTCTCCAAAGCTCCAACATCTTGAGAAGACTTCTTCTTTTAGTTCACAAAAAATCATACTTATGGTCTTTTCAGGAAGGTAGAAGTCTCAGACGAACGAAGCAAAACGATTCGAAAGTTATTCAAAAGAGCAAGCTTGAAATGATGTATATTATATTGACCACCTCAAAGCTGGAAGGAAGTCGAGGCGCCGGCCTAAATGACCTCCTTCGCCAAAGGACTTTAACTTTCACCTCCGTTCCTGTTACCTGCCAATCTATTTTCAGGTGTTGCTCGAGGGGATCGTTATTCCCAAGTAGATAACGATGAGGGTTTTCGGCAGTCCGAAAAGGCCAAAGTTCGACGTCAATCGGGCCCAACAAAGCAAAATTCTCTGACCGTCAAATGAAGAGTGAACTAGGATATCGGGAAGGAACATCATTTTAACTGAGAGCTTTGCAAAAGCCTTGATTTACAAAAGCCTACGATTTACGATCTGATCTAGGAGTTTTGGAAACAATTTGGTCCCCACCCCAGTCTATCCGTTTTCGCAAAGTAGGGAGTCAGCTCTTGAAACACTTTGTAACTGATTTTTAGGAAATGTACAGGGATTTTTCCCAAGTAAATAAATAGGTTAATCAGTTTCGTCAAAGAGAAATGTTACACGACACTAAGTTAAATATTATAAACCTATAATAACAATAAATCAACCAATAAAATGTATTTATTAACAGAAAAAAAATTTAATTATGAATAGAATGGTATTACTATATTATAACTACTACGCAACGTACACAATTACTTACGAGGAAATCTATGTGTCGCAATGAAAAAATCCTACTTGGAAAGAAATAAAATAGGAATCTCAGAGGGAGTAGTTTGTCAACATTTTTTTCAGGTAGGGCCCACTTTTTTTTTTTTTTTAAAGAGTTGTTAGGGTTTTGTTGGGGCAGAGGGAAGATGCATGTGACCCAGGTAGGGCTTACCTGGTTAGTTGAGTAAGCTTACTCAGCCTACGATGAGTTACGTTGAGAAGAAACCAAAAACGGAATCGCTGAGGGCTCTGGTGTGGGCGTAGAAATGGATTGTAATTAGTTGAATAATCAATGGTAATGGACGGAGAGATGTGGTGTGTAAAGTGTAATAGGAGAAGGTTCGGGCTCTTGCAACTGGGAGAGCTCTCACAACATCCCTTTAAATACCTACCCATAATAGAGGTCTTGTAGGAACGTTTGCAGAGCTTCGTGATATTGTAAAGACTATATAATTCCATGTTTATGAAATATTATACATCTGTTAAGATCGTACTTTGGTCGTACAAGATCGTGACATCATTCGAAATATGATTCAAAAAGATTATTTTGGGAAAACTTCATGGAAATTGACCGTGATGGGGACCGAAACAAACATGCAGATAAACTAGCACCCACGATAAGTAAGATACATAGTAAGAAGAATTGATCCTGGGGTAGGTCACCATCATTGACTCCGGTTCTTTTTTATTGAAATGGGTTTCCTTAACTCATCGCGAGTGATTCAGTTCGTATCCATAGCTGTTGTTGCTTACCTAAAGAATGACAACATACGACATTTACAAGAAATATTCGTGATGTATTGGTAATTTGAAATGTTATAACACGACTGCCTGATCTCCTTTTAAAAACAAGTTGTAGAATACGATAGTCCTCACATAATTTCATCGGCGAATAGAACCTGGAAACAGTCTCCGCATTGTTTACTATTTGAAATGTTAAGATCAAGTTAGAATGTATCGACTCAGACACAATCAGCAAACCATCGCAGATCCAATTTTCTTAGTCATCCATTAATCTTAAAACTTTTTTTTTGTTAAAACTAACTTTTTTCTTCCAACATATATGTTACCTAGGTATTTTATGCGATAATGTTGTGTGGCAGAGCGTATTTACAATATTAATAAAATAATATTCACAGTTACCAATGGGCATCCCTTTAATCGAACGAATAAAGGGTTTTCGCTAATGCAAGGGGTTTGGATGAGGGGTTCGTGCGTATATACTGACTATTAATAATGAATTTAACGATGTGCGGCGGAGCGTCCGCTATAATATTATTCACGATACTATTATATAAAACATCAACCAAGTTGGGTGGGCAGTATAGCTTCCCCATTTTCGTCACAAGAGCGTTGGACGAACAGAATCAGTTAATGAATGTTTCATCAAAATTGGTTCCGGAATTATGCCAGTCACAATAAATTTCAAGTTTGGGCATGCAAAGTAGTCCGCAAGTACAAACGACGAATCCAAAAGTTCGGATATTAATGGGCAATCGTCTTGGAGCCAGCTCCCAACTACCCTCCTACTGAGAAACCGTTGTTTCAGGAAAATCACGTTTGTGCATGATCACACGGCAAAACTGTGCATGATTCGCCAAAACTGGTCAACTTAAAAAATGTAAATTTCATCGAATTCGGACTGTAAGTTTCAATTATTTTACTCGGGACAAGGTATTAAAAGTAGAGAGCAGGATCAAAAACTGTTCATGAGCTTTGGAACGCAAGCAAGTAGAGATTTTGATTGACTTATTGCACGAACACTACGGTAGTGAAGAAGCTACCTATTCACAAAGTTAATTCAGACCTTGTTGATATATTTTGTACGATAATGGGCATCCATTTACTGGCATGATTAAGGAGTTTTCTTAGATAAATAGAGACCGGATTTTTATGCAGCATAAATGTCCCGAATATAATATGAAGTAGTAAAAACCAATAAAATATGCAGCAAAAAAAATGTAAAAAACGGGATTTGAAATTCTATATACGTACATGAAAAAAGCCGCTGAATTAGTATAGGAAGTAATTTTGAAAGAAATGTCCATAAAATTACAGTTTTTACGAATTCTCAACGTAAGTACAGGACAATATATACAGTAAATAGTTATACACAGATTAGCAGTTTGTTTCAGAACAATTTATTCTTTTTATAGAACACTTTTGATGAAAAATTGATTCTTCTCGTACAACACTTTTTAAAGGTCGGTACAACAGTTTTAGCGAATTTTTGAAGAAATTCACTCATCAAGTCATGTTCCGATTGGAACTTTTTTTCAAAATATTTCTCTATTGGAGATGAATCAGGTTTTGCGATTTACATTCACAAAAATGTAAAATATTTTACTTTTAGACAGCAGTTCCATTGACACGGGACTCTTTTATTTCAAAACATTTTTAAAAATGCTGCAGAATCTCTCCTTTGCATTCCAATTTTCATAGAATCCCTCCAACCTATTGCTGCTTCTTTTCCAACAACAAGCCATTACGAAGAAATGCTAGCCATCATTACTGTTAGGTATTCCACGAATCGTTCCGTTCCTATCCCTCTAGTTGTCTCAAACCCCATTTCATGAAGATGAACATTGACCTGAAAGGAGGAGCGGAGAACCATTCGTAAAATGGTTTGATCTCAGGTCTATTGTTACCAAAAATCCCCTCAATCGTAAATAATACTCACCCTCCCCTTTATGATACCTACATTTATTTTCTCCCATTTTTCGAAAATAGTCGAAATGTCCGAATTATTTTGAAACTTGATTATCTCGAAATATGCATCATCACGAATTTCCCCCCGAATATGCATAAATATGCATCTATAGTTCAAATAGGTAGGTATGCAAAACAGAGCATGTACTGAAGTCAACTCAAATAATGATACAATTTTTGGACGCCTCAGACGAAGCCAGATGCATGAATGCATATCTGCATATGCAATTGCATAAAAATTCAGTCTCTACTGATAAATCAGTATTATACACCCTAATTTGTGAATACAACCAAGTGGACCCTCTATTGTGAAAGTTTCACTGTCAATTTCAGGCCGGTTGAGGTGGATCGGATACAATGGAAATCAAAAGTAGGTACGAAAACTCGTCGGACAAGCGAAAAGTGGTGGTCAAAAGAAGGATTTTTTCACTGGCTGGAAGTGAAATGCCGTGGAATAGAACGGTAGCCGATGTGCCGCAGCGGTCGCGCCTGGTTGGATCAAGGGTTCGAAACCGCGAGAGCAGAAGAACTTGGATGGGAGGAGCGGTCAGTCGGAAGTAGGTGATCCGGTCGCCGCTCCCGTTTATTTCTTCTTTTCGAATTAAATAAAAGTGTCATATTGTGAGGAAGTTTGGGCGAATTCGGGACATCTTCAGTCGGTAAGTTGCGTGAAAAACTATTATAAAAGAACATTCATAGGAGGATTCGACTAGGGGCGGGTGTCCTCGTCGAATGCTGCTTGAAATGGAGTCTGCGCATGAGTAGAGATTTTCCACTTTTGACCTCAAATTCGGATTAAGCACCCTCAACAACCCCTAATTACCAATTTTTAGCTGGAAATTTCGCCATGTTTTGCCACAAAACGGGTGGAAAGAACGCAGTGTCGTAATAACTTTGTATGCGCTGAGGTTCCTCCTACAAGAGGTAGGGAGGGATGACGTAGCATGTTCTTAATACAAGACCCATTTTCGCTCATGTACTTTTTTTGGGAGCTCTCAATGAGGCCATTCAATAGAAACAGTAAAAAACAACCATGCGCAGAGCCCATTGGTAAGGAAATGGAGGAAGATGAGGCAAGTTGATGACCACGGGCAGACCTATACCTGTGTGGCGATAGGCTCATTTCCCTCAATATAGTCCGTTCGAGGGCTATGCCGGGTGAACAGATGCCTCTGCGCAAAACAAAACGTAAAATTCCCTCAATCAATTACACAGTAGGGTTAGGTAGGGTAATTGGAAACAAAATTTCGGGTTTTCACCCATCTTCTTCTCCACTTCTTGAGTGAATTCACAGAAACGATTTAGTAACAGTCTCAATAATAATTGACTCCTACTGAGAAGATGGACGTCACAGTTTTAAATTACCCTGCATTAATAAGCAAGTGACACCCTGTGTCCATTTAACCCGTCTGTTTTTCATTTGCCCTGAGGCTATAGGGAGTAAATGAAAACAATGATTTTCCGATGAGGTTAGCATAGGTAAATATCGTGATGATCGATGAAATAAAACATTCAAATAAATCAAGTCAGAATCGCGCGAACAAGCAAATCAGAAGCCATTCCTACCAGAGACCAGACGTGAGCCCCAAAATATTTCAGAAACATCCTCCAAACTCCCAGAAACACCGAATTGATGGGAAATACAGGTCAGAGATAAATCGAAAATATTTGTTTCGATTTACCCCATTTGAGGTTCAATAGAAACACTAAATAGAAACACTTAATTGCTCAGTAACGGAAATAGGTATGAATGGTAAGATGAAAATCATAGTCACATTCTCTCAATAACATCCAATTATGAAAATCTATACGCACCAAGGTGTGACATCTGCTGCAGGTCAGGGTGACAGGGACTATCCCCACGGTGAATTCTTCTATCCAGGATACGATTTCCCATGATCTTGGACGAGACAAACTGGTGAGATTTCCTATTAGAGGGCTCTGTGCATTTGGAATAATGGTTCGGTGAACATTGTGCTTGAACCTATACAGTCAGTTCGGTTGGTCGCTCATGCATCAATTAATTATTCAAGTTTTCATTATGTGGAAGTCAACGCACAAGAGTATGAAGTGTTCTGGCACAAGTTTCACTTAGCAACACTGAACAGTAAAGCAATACTGTTCGATTAATATCTAGTGTAAAACCAAATAAATTATTGATAATAAAGCGACGAATATTCAAAAATATTTGGTAGTAAATTAATTCATTATCTTTTGTGTTTTGCAACAGATTTCCCCTCGTAGATTTTACATAACATCGATGAAACAATAGGTATTAATAAATTAAATTCATGATATCATGAGTGAACCAGGTACATATCCGTTTAATTTAGCTGAGAGAACAGAGCTGAATTGCATAGGGCTGTAAGAATTTACCCAAATATTTAAAACATAAATAGACTCGGAAGCAATAGAAACAAATAACTAGGTATTAGCCGAGTTAGACCATAAAAACATTGATAATAGAAATCAAATTATTAACCGAGTTAGACCATAATAACATTGATAATAGAAACAAAGCTACAAAGATTATCGATATATCGCTATACAATTTATTCGATGAATGAATCATAGGCACATTTATTTGTATTACATAGTGAAACGATAGGTTTTTTCTCCGCTTCTCCTTCCTACTACATTGGAATTGCATTATTAGTGATTCAAGATAGGTAGCTCTGCTTTCATTTTACGAGTTGACCTCACCACCGGAGCTATAATTGCCACAGAATGAGAAAAAAATCCTGAGAAATCATTAATACTCAAGAACAAATCGCATAAAAAAAAGACATGAATAGAGTATGATTCATTCTTCTTTTGCTCATTTCTAATTTTTCGAAAGAAGTAAAAATCCAAGGTTGACTGCCATTCCTTACCAACCCGTTAATCTGATCGGTCTCGCCAATGGAATTGAATCGATAAACTACCAACACAACCAATAAAAACAATTTACAACCAAACAATTAGGAACTGAGATACATGGGTTTCATGAAATTAACGTTTGGACATGCGCTCACACTACTAATAGTCCGATGGCGGTGGAATTCATAGGGGACCGTCACGGGGCTAACCCGCGCAATCCCTGAAAGTTCATCAAATTCGGACCATAACTTCATATAGTTTTGCCTCGGACAAGGAATTGACCACAGACCGAGAGATAGACAGACACGGAACCAAAATTGCTCAGAAAGCTCTGAAACGTAATAGCAAGTGGAAATTTTGATTTCGGTGGACAATTTATTTATTTATTCTATTTTATTTTATTTTGTTCTATTTCTCGCACGAATACATAGTAGTAGCCTTCGGTAGTGAGAAAGCAAAATGTATATAGAATTTTAGAAGAGATGAAACACTCGAAGATATTAAACAACTGTGAAAAAGTAACAGAAAGAACAAAGACAACTCTGTAACAGACTTTTCATCATGTAGGTATTTGAAATACACACCCCAGCCGCTCGATTCTTGTGTCATGGGTGTGGTTTTTATATTGCATTTGAACTTTAGAAAATAAAAACAATAAACTGTATAAAGATTGTCCAACAGGTTTCACAGAATCTGCAGTAACCAAGAAAACCAGACGGAGCGCTAATTGTCAGTAATTAAACGAAAATTCACTGATAGGGTCTACCTATGTACCTAGGGTTGCACGCTCTCCAATTTAGAGTATTCCCAACGAAATGCAATCACTCGCCGACCGAGTTTCGTTGGTTACGAGATACTTCTTCAAAGCTCAAAAGGTCAGAGGCATACTTCGAGAGCTACAGACCACTTTGACATGTTTGGATGTATTCAGTGGGACACAAAGCGTTGTCTACAGACAAAAGAAGAAGATTGGCGAGATTGTGTCCCATTGACACGCACACCCATATCCACTACGGCAGCAGGGCAATCATCCACGAAGACGTCTGAGATGCAGACCGTGGAAAGAGGTGTATGGAGGTCAGAACGCCTCATCCGCAAACATCGATCACTCATATAAGTTGCCGAATGCTCAGCAGAGTGTTAATAATGTATGTGAGTTTAGCAGCCAGTTTACAAAAATGATCAAAAAACCAAGAAGCTTTCTGTGCTTGAAAAGCCACAACACCCTTGGACCTGCGAATGATCTACAAGCAATTATCAACCAGTCCAGAAGGCTCTGAGTTGTCCCGCAAGCACGATTTCATCAGCCTATATGCCTTTGGCCAATGCTTTAGACAAGAGTGCAAGTGCTGTGCATTTTCTTGAAGGAAAGCTAGTCTGCTTCAGCAGTCACAGAGAGCCTAACTACCATTAATTTGAACGAATGACGTCACCTGGACGAAAAAAGAAAGCATCCACCTCTATGAATGTCATCAGTTTCTCCTACTGCCATCAAGATTTTTAAATCTAAATATCCGACTTCATACTTACTTCATACATACCTACTTACTTATTTCAATGTGACATTTTCTTGGAAAAGTTTTACATACAAAATAATATAGAATCACTACCTATCTGTACGAACGTTAGTCAACGATAGCTGAATCGATCGTGAAGAAAAAGATTTTTTGTGTAATGATAGACAAGTTCAGTATTGCAGTTAACATCTCTAAATCTCCTCTCGCTCTGATGTCCTTCATTGTGAATTCGGCTTTAATTAACTGTTGGTTTATTTGCGATATTATCTTATCAATGCAAAAACCTTGTGATCAAAATGAAGGTTTTTTAAAAATCCTGAAGCTAGAAGAAAAATAAAAATAAAATGAATCGTGATGTACTTGAAAAACCAAACCGGCTTCAAACTCGGTTCGGGGCGGATGGAGAGCAGAGCGCGCGTGAGGAAGTTCATTGAACGGGGCGGCCAGGCCAACGTAATTAGCGTTGCTCTAGCGCCGTTTAGCGAGACTTATTATAACATGGATGAAGCCTTCCCCACTCAACTCACGTCATAGGATCCAGGTCCACTTCGAAACTAGTCGAACACGATTATCTTCGAAATTACTGTCGGAACGAACAACGCGAAATGGGAGGGGCGTAAAAAAATCTTGGAGGTGGCGGACGGAATCTTTTAGCAGGTCATTTCAGAACTTTTATCGCAGACGATGATCAAATGAGTACTGATTACAAGGCTTTCATTCCGTTACGCTCGATTAACTGAGTTTCAAAAGGTGACGAGAGAGAGAGGTATCTAATATTAGCCAAACAAACGGAATCAGTTCGAGCTCGGTTGAGCCAAAATGTTCTGAGCATAATTCAGATAACTTGACTCTGGGGATAACTTGCGTTATCTTCTCGAAGCTTGGTTGACATTGGGTGACACCATGGAAAGCATAATTTT
>JAEMON010000016.1:7102996-7117010 GCA_030264115.1 Lygus lineolaris
TCAAAAAGCTGGTGAATAGGAATGGAAATATAATACTGATAACGGAAAATAAATTGGACTATCTTATTAGTAAGGTCGATCCAGAGGCGGACGGCCTGCAGACCTTGAGCCCCGTTCCAGTTAACGCACCGGTGCTGCTGACTTCATCCCGTCAGCCTCATCGCTAATGTCCATCTGTTGCCGACTACAAATCATCTCGTCACGTCTGAGGGCACGAGTCGCCGATCCGTCCGCACATCCGACTCTACGCGTTTTCGATGTCATCCGAGAGGCGAAAACTAGTTCACGGCAAAGCATTTCCCATCCAGGGTTGCCAACTCAAACCAAAAAATTACGGGATACAAAAAGATTTTTTTCCAAGATTAGGGAGCTGTCCGTCCAAGTGGCTCCACAACATGACTTCCCAACCAGATCCCTTGGTTAAATTATGTTTACATGAACATTTGACCCAGCCTACCTACCTACTTCATCGTTATCTTATTAGCGATAAAGCTCAACTTCGATATTATGGAGATCGACCCAGATGAACACGTATAGGTATGCCGGACTGATTTTCGAGCCCTGATGATGTGAATAAATTGCATGCGAAGAAGGTTGTTTTTCTAAAGCTCAACTTCCAAAGTAACTAGTTAAGTACCTTCATGAAATTCAAGTAGACCCATTTCAACAGCAAATTGTTTTCCCAAATAGGTGGGTAGTACCTACTAAGTATTTAAATCAAAATTTTGTATAGTAACCACTACAGGAACCAGTTTCTTGATTGTCATTATTTATTGACTATTTATTTATTGACGATAATACACATTTGTCTACTGCTTGTGATTCATTGTAGTAAGTATTCCCATTCCCAATTTTTCAGGACAAGATTTTTATTTTTTAGGACAAGAGACACCCTGGCTGCTCTACTTCTTAGTTCTAACTATTTAGTTTTTGTTATCCCACATGAAAATTTGTATGTCATCCAACTTATCTAGTCATTTGTACCTATGTATTTGTGTTTACACTCATTCAAGTCAGGTTATCATCTCTTAGACGAAGAAGGACACAATTTATGTCTAAAAGCCCTTGCAAAAAGAAAAGTGAATTGCGGTTTTCCTCATCCTAACCCTTTTACACCCAATAAAAACAATAAAATATTCCGTTCAGAGTGGCGGAGAAAATGTTATAATTCTGATGAACACTTTTCGAATACCTATATAGGTGATATAAGTAAGTGAAAAATACACCTACCTACAGAAAACGAAGAAATATTACTAACCTACAACTAAACTAAAAACTGAGCGACTTTTGGACATTTTCCACGTTTTCAAATGTCAGTAAGAGCCTCTAAATTGTATACGACCAAATAATAAATACATATTTTAAGGAAGATTTTCGAACGGTTCAAAAACGGAACTGAGGCGATTCGTGTTCGTGTTCCTGGTTTCTACTCCATCATTATTAGCTCCTACCTATTTTTCCTCAAACTTCTTCCATGATAACATGACATTTAAAGAAGACCCAGGTAATTAGTACTTAAAAGGTAGACCAAGGACCAATTTCACTTTACTCACCCCACCTAAAAGTGAAAAGGAAGGTATTGAATCCGATTCTCTTAAACGTGTCCCCCACCTCACATCATCCAACAGAGTCGGAGTCTTTTACTACGTATTTTTCAACGAACAACTGTGAAAGTCAAAACTACACGATTTATTTTCTCACAAAACATCGTTTTACTGCTCAATATGGTGAATTCTACAACTTGTAAATGTTACAGAAAAAAGATTGGTCGTGCTGAAGTAAATAATAATATAAGGTTTCTGTTCATGTCACGCTGTACCTATCCTATTTCTACATTTTGACATGGATAGTATGTCCATAGTGGGGGAGTCAACTAAAAAGTCAGATCAACTGGGTATCAATAAACAACTATTGTAGGTTGTTACTATTACAGGTAGACCATGGTATTTGCTTTTTACCAGTAAGGGAAACATTTCTTGTAACGGATGGAAACACCGAAGTCCCATGAGCAGGAAAATGTTTCTCTTATTTCAAGTTTGGCAACCAACAATCATGCTGTTTTTGCGGGGATTATAATCCATGAAATTTAGGTACTCAAGCCCAAGTGAAAAAGGGCAATCAGTGGCAACTACTGATTTTTTTTCCATCGATTGTGAAAACTTTCGATGTTTTTCGATAATCGATGGTGTGTTTCGATGAGCATTCGTGGTACCATCGATGGTTTTTGAACGATGCTCAAAACTACTTACTGGAAAAGATACTAACCCACCAGTTTCAATACAGGAATAACACTGGAGAGGTAATGGAAAGAACTTGGAACGAACCCTTGGAATGATTCGGTTCATGAAAGGTTGATTGCTCAGCTGGCCGTAGATAATCCGTACTCTTCCACCTGACCAACTTATGGTTCGGATTGCCACATTACTTTTAGTGGATGAACGTACCTGAAACAACAGAAAACCATATGGTCAATTAAAATTATCTATAGGTAATGGATGAATAATCAATTTTGGATGAAATCACAATCATAAAATTTGCACTCCTAGACCACAAATTCCTGTTGAACGCTCACTTAAATATTGTGTATTAGATGGATTAATTGGTTACATGCACTATATGTATAACTGGAGAACCTCGCCAATGGTATTGTCAATGATTGTGTAACATCACACACGCCGACAGATAGACATAGCAAAGTTAATAATGTAAGATAGGAAGTTGGGGACTGGTCAATTGCTAATCCTATCATTTTAATAATAAAACTAGAATCTTAATTTTGATGCACTGCTTTAAAACATATCGTAACGAGTGAAACCTTACATGACCTTCACTCTTCTTCAGCTCAAAGCGTTCTATTTTAGTATATTTATTCAGCTCCAACAATCGATAGAACACCCATTACAGCTCGAATGGTATTCGCATACCTAATTCATTCCCATAGGAAAAATTCCACGAGTCGATGAAAATCGTCTTCACAAGCAAGTTGGGACCGCACACATCATCGATGGAGGTCCCCAAGGTAATGTTAGTATTCGAAACTGTTTTCGGGGTCGGAAAAAAAAGGAGTAAGAACAAAAAATACTACCTACCTGAGAGGGTTAACCCTACAAACAAAGCTCTTAGCGTCGCTTACAGAATTCAAATTACTCCATTACAGTCGTCCTCTAGCTGATACCAAGTTTTTCGGCCACAGGGGAGTTATTCCGTACTTTTTCAGGCCCCCGGACAGATCGTTTGAAAAAATTGCCGGTGCTAGAACACTCCAAGGAAGGGGAGAGTGGGGCACATTTGACATAGGAGTACAATTGACACCAGCGCGATTCTTTGGAGATTCTTAAGTTTTTTTTTCTTTTTTTTAAAGCTGTTTCCATTTTTCTAGTGAGAAGGCATTGATGTTGAGCCAATTAGGACGAATAAAATGAATGAATGATTAGAAAGGATCATTACTACGTGTTACCGAATTTTTGAAGACATTTTTTTTTTTTTTTTCAAAGAAAATTTTTGAAAATTTCTTCATGGAAATCCGTTTCAGACCATTCTAGAACGATTCCTGAAATTTCATGATTTTCATATATATCACTCCAGACGATATCTGACCCTGGATAATGAATGTCGGTCCCTGCCCCTGGATAGTACTGGTTATGCTGGGGATAGAAAAAAAATGAATAAAAGATGTTGGTAATCAACCAAAGATAAACCAGCCATGACATTCCATGGGTTTTGGGCTGTTCGGACCTACGTATTATAGATTTTAGATTTTTATGTTTTATTTATTCAATTAGGTAACGGGCAAAGCCCACAACAATGTTTAAATTATTATTTTGCCGCGATGTCTGAATACAATATTACGGCCATATAATTATAGTACAATACAATTACAAACAATACAATTATCTCATTTCAATAAGATAGATTCCGTGAAGTCTCAGAAGTCTCTCCAACTAAAGTCAATAAATTGTGCTCCTACGGTGAGGCACTATCAACACATCGCAAGCTTTTCCGGAAATTGAAATGAACAATTCTTTTAAATGAAATTTCATAACAACAAATTAATCTCGATTGCAATAATGTATCAAATGAGCCCCGATCACCCCTACTGCAGTGATTTTTTATATCCCCACTCTCCTATATTATTCAGATTAGTCCAGATACATTATGATTGTCCGGCTAACCATAATACAAGAGGACGGACAACGTTCACGGTGATAGGCAATGGAATGAGAATTTGCAAATTTTATTTTTCCCTCAAGCCAACTGAAGGTTCTCGTTCAGTAGTTACTGTCATCGCATCCATCGGCAATTTCAGGGAGGCAGAAGCTAATTGCCGCGGTCGCCCAGACTCCCGCTAAAGAGATTTTGACGAGCTATCTAATTCCCCTACAGCCAGTTAGCAGAAGAGAGAAAAAGAAGACAATGAAAACGGCAAAAGACAAAAAATATTTTTTTCCGTTCTCAACACTTTTTCAAGGTTAACCGTGGACATGGATCGTCTTTTAATACAAATAGATCTCATTAGAGCATGCCCGGTAATTTACAACAGGTCACTATGAATCAAGGCGCCACAGAATCTACAAACCTCCATGTGTAGTTTTGGCAAAATTCAAAATGGTGCCAAATCGTCAATAGTTTCAAAAGGAAGATTACGCTCGAAGGCCAGTGATACTTGTTACCATAATCCTGGTCCATGTGCCATCTCCCACTCAAATTTCAGACTACCTATGAATTTTGCAGAGTTAAGTGCGGTGTTTTGTGGTGTCTGCAGTGTTAAGTGCTCCGTACAGTAATAGAAGATTGGATTAAATTATTTTTTAATTAGATTAAATTATATAATTGCGAAACATGGGCAAATTGAACAATTTTTGTGAGAACAAATGAGGAAAAACGACGAGAATACAACTGTTGGACGGAGGTGTGATCCTGAAGGAAACTTGGAGGGTGTGATGCAACGTGAGAGCGTCAATAATCACTCAGAGGTGCCTCGTCCCGAGCAAAACTTTATGGTCTATATCGTGTCAATTTTTCATTAATTTTGAAAAATTATTTTTTGAAATAGTCAATCTTATATATTACGATTCACAAGGTTTATACGATGTCCTGAATAAATTTGTATAAATTGTTTAGGAAGAATGAACCAAGGCCCATTTTCAATATTGAACATGAAAAGGAAACGAACTCGAGAAACAGCCCTCAACATCATCTTTTTTTTCATGGAAAAGTGTTGTCAACTTCACCTTACTTGGACAAGCTTCCGTTGTTTTTATCCTTTAATTAAATTCGGGGGAAAGTTTTTGATGTTTTCCTTCCCGCGCCAGCAGACAGACCCCTTTGCTAACTTCTGCGTCTCACTGCATATTCATAATTAAAAGTTTCAAGATCCTAACGATCTCCGACTATTTAATTACTTTGAACAGTTATATTAACTTGGATATTTCTTAGTCGCACGAAAAGAGAATAGTGCCCGGGTGCAAAATATGGGGAGGCGAGCATAGCAACAGGGTATTGCACGAGCTAACTTGATTCTATGTATTTTATCAGATGTATTTCATAACATGAATATGGTATACCAGTTTTGATATTAGTGAATATTGGCAGAGTAGAAACCGTACATAATGTCTTGCATCGTACATGCATATCTTATAAAGTAAACATGTTTCAAACCAAATAACGTATCAATAGTATGTTCCTATTCCAAACACGCATACATAGCTTCCTACCTTCGGCAGTGAGGAAGCCAAAGATTCATCTCTGCTTAAGTATTTCCACAATTAGACGTTGAAATCAACAGTTTCAGCTACATCCTCCTCTAGAATAAAGTCACCCACCCTCGATTTCACAATAGAAAATTGCATATCACTTAAAATTCATATTATTCTAATGAAAAAATAAGAAGCCAATTACTACCGTAAACGAAAGAAGCGCACATTTTCATTTTCAGTGTATCAAGAAGTATCAACCAAGATACAAGAATATCTTATACAACGAGGATTATCGTTTCAAAATATACTGGAGTCATCTCTGAGGATGTTGCGATACTCTAATGATATTATTATGGTTTCGATACTATACTTTCTATACCGAGACAGAGTGTTGAACAGTACCACTGTGGAAGTAGAAATATCTATGGAAATTTTCTCTTCAAATTTTCCCCGGTTCTTGTTCTTTAAAAATATTAGGTTCTACTTGAAGGCATCAAGCCGGCTGTTAGTGAATAAGGTGATGCATTCAAGGAAAGATATCGATACCTGCGAGTACCTACGCACAGGTAATAGGAGTGTTTTTTCATCGCAGTTTTCCTCAATGAATTCGTCAACACGCTGTCGATCTACTGCAGGTTAGATAAAATGAGTTCCTGCTGCTCATGATTATGTACCGAGTATTTTTCCTCAGTGGGCCAGGGGAGAACAACAAATAGCAGTCAACTCCATTCATCCTGATTAGAGGTACTTTTTATTTATTGTACTTTTGCTAATTTAATGTTTATTACCTACTCGGTATCGAAGAAAAATATTCTATACTTTACTCACTTTGGTGGGTATCGCACCTCGCACGTCACTATCCTCATAAAATATGTAAAGGCATGTGAAATATCGACTTTCAAGATCAGGTATTGATATGATACTGGTGTCGTTACTTTTCGTTT
Source organism: Lygus lineolaris (assembly GCA_030264115.1). Taxonomy (NCBI): domain Eukaryota; kingdom Metazoa; phylum Arthropoda; class Insecta; order Hemiptera; family Miridae; genus Lygus; species Lygus lineolaris. The sequence continues at coordinate 7,109,637 of JAEMON010000016.1, forward strand.
GAAACTGGAATCGGAAGAGTTATCAATATAACTCTTTTGGGTACTCTTTTGATACTGGTTTTTGATACTTAGGTAGACGATGTAGCAACATCCCTAGTCATCTCAGCAGATGAAGTATTCAAGTGCTGACAAACACGTGAAAAGTAATTTACTTCTTACAATAGTCGTGTATTCATAGCTAATTAGCCATGAGAAGTATATTTTCGAAAGTTATGATCCCTATCAGTAGTTAGTGGGTGACAGCACGCGATTCCGTGAGAATATTTTATCAAGCAATTTTGCGGGGTTTGGTGATGTAATGTAGCGAATTTCTAATCAGTTATAACTTACTAACCTCGGTATTTTGTCTCATTCTGTTAGTAACGGCGAATCGGCATAATCTCTAGAAAACCATGAAATTAGAGTACAATGATGAGTCGTGTTTCAACTCATGTTTCATCTATATGTCTGATTAGATATGCTGTTATTCACTGTTTTCACGTATCACCAAAAGATAAGAGACGAAAGACCAGGCAACCTAAGAACCATAATATTTTCGTTCTGCAGGTGAGTAACAAAACTATGGCTCGTAATGTATGTCAACTCAGAATTTTTATCTATCGTATCAACAATGATAAAATATCATATTAAGGGGGGACCGCAGCTGCCCAAATGCCCTTAAAAAGTGGTGAAAATCTGTCTGTTAAACCGTATCCTAATTTTCAGCCCCAAAATCCGAGTAGTTTGACTGGAATAAGCAAAAGGAAAAACGGGTGACGTCATCTGGTATGTATCTCCCTTTCTTCTTTTTTTTTACGACCCATCATATTGTACCTTTTTGGAAAGCTCTCCGTACAATTTTGAAGAATGAAAAAACAGGACGTCATTCCTAATTCCCCACTGAACTGAATGTGTCTCTGATGAAGTAAATATTATAACGAAACGAAAAAGTCTGACCATTAAACCCTTTGAAGAAGCCAAACAACAACCGCTGAACAATCGCTGATTGTTTTCAGAGACATCCACAAAACTCCTGCAATAACTTCGGTACCATTAAAAACTATGGTAGAGCAAACGAACACCCGGAGGGCTGATCGCCCTCACAAGTCGATGAATCGGACGTCCCTTTTCCAACGTGGTGCGTCGCCCTTCACATGCTCACATCCTATTTCCCCGGATCCCCTTTTGATCATCGACTTCACTCCTGGGAGTCAGTGGTTCGGGAGTGGGAACATCAAAGCGGCCGCACGCCTCTGCCCGTCATACAGGGATTCACAAGGATTAGAAGGCTAAGTTACCCAGGGTAACGATACTGGGGGTTTTACAACAAATCCCTCAGTTTTGTGAAGCCTACCTATTCAACAGCCGATTCTATCAATACACCCACGCGGTAACTCATTAAAGAAATAATTAAAATTGCCTATTTCATCGACACGTTTTAGTTTCCAGCGAAAACAATAGCAGTTTTTAGGAGACCGTTTCGTGAATAAATAAATATTTAAAACATTTATCGACGGAAACGAATTGTTGGCCGTATATTAAGCAGCCTAATCACCTTAAATCATAACCCAACTATTGTTTAAGGGATGAACGACGAATTTGTTTACTCTTTCACTATTTACATCATTTTTCTTTCGGTGTTCACGATTCTTCTCGCGCTCAGATGGATAATGTAAAGAAAGAGGGGGGAAATAAGTAAAAATACGTTGCGTAGTGCTTACATTATCTCTACCGTACCAACCTCTACGTTTAGGTACGTAAAATTGGTAGGTAGGTAAAATTATTGTAGAACCGAAGCCTTCCCAAAACGCCAAAAAGATAATAAGGTAGTCGGAGGGTCTATTAAACACCTTGAACTTTGAGTGTTCTCCATATCCTAGCCATGTAGCCATCCCTTTTGTGTGTTCTCAATATCCTAGCCATGTAGCCTCTCTATTCCGCAAAATACATCTTAAGTGTGGTGTACTCATTCACAATCAGATTGACAGATTATTATGAAGGGTTGAGTGAAGGAGGAATATGAAAAGTGAACTGTCATAGGAAGTACGTACAAACCGAGGTGAATCATAAAATTTCATGGAACATGCATTATCACGCAATCCACTTTTTATCGATTTATTGGGAAATGCGTATATATTTCAGCATAGTCACAGGACATATTTCAACACTTTCGGTATGAAACGGAGAACATCATTTCATGGCCAAGAAATGAGGACACCAAATAAGGAAAATGGCAATTGATCGCACCTGGTCGAATATTACTAAGCGCTGAGTTTTCGTGAGATCACTACCTATATTATATCGTACTCAAAGGCTGACTCACAGTTGAATATGGTGGAAGAGGCGCTTTTATCAAAAATACATTTCCTCCGTCACGACTCGTCGGGTTACGCGGAATAATGATTCCCGGAAAGAAGGGAAAATGGCGTCTTGCATCCCCTTAGCAGCATTCATCGAGGATTTCTTTACAACTCCAGGTCAAATTTCCCACAAAGCTACCTGTTGTGCAGCGAACAACGCGAAACTGTAGGCCCGAGGCGTGCTCCTGAATGCGTTAGGAAAATAGTTGGTAATGAACAAGGCTCAAAGCACGATCTCCACCTAAATTATTCATTTTCACTGTGAACGGAATTACCAAGTACACCATCACGCGCCGATTGAAGGTAAAAATGAAGAAAAATGTGGGAGGAAAAAGACTCCAACTAACCCATTTTCTACAATGCTGAACAAGAATCCTTATTACATTATACAAAACAATACATCTGTGAGAATTCGGTCCATAGAGATTTCTCGTGTCCACATACATGCTTTCATTGAATCGAAAGTGATGAAATTTGATAGGAGGTCTCTATCTCTACCCAACCCACACAATCCTTGAAAATTGTGGGTTATTTGAACGGTGAGCATGCACGGTGATACCAACTTATCCGATCATGCTTTTATAGAATCCAGCACCTATGAAAACCATCAGACAGATAACCGTCTAGACTCAACGCACGATCCCTGAAAATTTCATCGAAGTCCGATGAATTAGGGAACAGGAACTTTACACTGAGAGGCTTCGAAGGAAAGCACGTGACAGGCACAGCTCAAGCTTGCACCTTATGCTAGTAGAATTCTTTAAAAAATGACATTGAGAGAGCGCGTATGGTAGGTCGGGATTTTACGTTCGCACATGCGCAGTGACAACCAATTATCCGATTTGATTGAAATTCAGAGTAAGATTAACTTCAAATTTCTTCGAAAATTCGCTGACAATACAAGTATGTGTATACCTCCTTGGCAACGTGAACTGAGATCCATCCAGACAAAAAAAAACGCCAGTCTAGCGGGCTTCATTATAAAAGAATCTTTCGCCTTTTTCCTCGTCGGCCAAAAACTACGACTCAGAAAGAGTCGAAACCCGCGGAACTGGTTCCTTCGCGAGTACAGAATGAGTTGGTGAAGATTCGAGAGAAAAAATCAGAAGGCAGGAGTGGCCACCTGTTAGAACACGGAAGATCTGTTCAACGGCTGGTAGGTGAAAGAAGCTGCAGATCCAAGGCCTCGATCGATGAGGGGAACATCGGTAGTGGTATTCTGGAATTTTCCCGTTTCTTTCTCTTGCAATCGTTCAAATCCACAAACATATTTTTTTTAACTACCCACAAAGGCAGAGGGGCACACCGAAAAAGGGAAAAAAGAATGATTAGGTAGTAATGGAGAGGCGCTCCGAACTATACGACGCCGCTCAATGGGTTGAGGGAAGAAGAGGACATTGAGTGGGGGAACAAGAAGGAAAAAATGGAAGTGGCTCGTTGGAAGGACCACCAACTCGCAGGTAAGTTCCAAGCAGGACGCGGGTGGTGACACCACGGAGAACTCGTTCTGGGATTCCCAACTCCCGTATCCCATGGCTCTTCTACCTCACCATACTTCATGCCAGCAGGTCACGGACAAAGGTGCGACCCGGGTGCTATTTGCCACCACCACTCAGATATCACCAGATCTTGTGTATAAGGTGATACATGTAAGCACGTGCACCCGTACAGACGGCGACGGCCTTACATGGATCTGCACAAAACGTGAAGAAAGTTGATCAGCTGTTCATCAAACCATTTTAAAGAGGTGTTTGAGAAATTTAGTTTTCTGCAGATTGCAATTCTTTCCTTTTCACTTTTCAGGTAGGCTGAGGAACGTAAAAGAGTAAACAATCCATCATATGCACTACGATGGGGAGCTACGTATTCACACAAAAAGTACAAAAAAAATTATTGCGCATGCGCAAACTTGGAATTCTTTATTTACGTACCTTACTGGAATTCTTTGTGTGGGGGGATTTTTTCAAGGACTTTCGGAGAGTTTTTTTATCCATTTTATTACATTTTTAAGCAAGGGGGGCCTTGGAGAGTTTGTTTTGTATTTTTAAGGATAAGTTAGCCACACAGAATATTTTTCGATCGAATATTTATATTTCCAAGGCTGATGACAGAAATTTTTATTGATAGTTAAACGAAATGATAAACTTCGAAGAATTTGAAATTGTAGGATTTCTTTAATATGTTTCTGAAATCAATATCATAGCTTACGAAACCCCTACAGTTCACTGGTTTTCTACCCCAGTGGATCCACGCCAGCAACCATGTGACTTTCAAGGGTGCCAGCATTGGAGCCATAGGTACATCATAGGAGACCAATTTTTATACTTGAACTTATAATTAAACAAAAATAAAGGTTATAATAATGGTCTTACGCCGGTTTGCGCCAACCCGAGTAAGAAAGGATGTTTGCTAAATGTCAAAGGCATTTCCACAATTTACTTGGAATCCCTTTGTCCTTGTTAATGAACTAGTTTCCCTATTCGGTGGGGGTTGGAGAATAGGTTCCTTAGGTTCTCCAGGTTCCTTAGGTTAGATCACAACATCTGAGAAGAAGCAGTTGAGAGACGGGCAAGGTACTGGACAAGAGAAAGGATGGCCAATCTATAATTAGCCTTCCCAAAGACCCCTAGGGGTAACCCATAACGGGCTGAAGGTTTTCAAGAAAAATCTCTCCACCTCGTTACTGGGTGCGGATCCCGATTCCCTAATCCCCCTTTTCTACCAGGTTTTATCTATTTCCCGGAGTGGAAAGGCAAGAAAACATTTTTTTTCGACGGTGCGATTATTCTCGCGGACTGGTCGAGTCATGAATTTATCTTATTATTATTATTATTAATTAATTGATTTATTTTTTTACAGAAAAAGGAGAAGAACATCTATTTAATCTCATTCGAGGAAGTGGGAACCACATGGATAGGTAGGCACTAGAAAGGCGAAAGTGATAATAGTAGGAAGGGTGCCCATACTTGAAGCAGTGGGTATCGATCCTACACAAAAAAGGAGAGGTACCTACCCTATCACATAGGTAACATTAGTTTTCGATCAAAAATGTGAACTGATTTCAACAAAAATTTAGTTTCATTCAGGTGTTTCATGAGAGTTTTACAACTAATTAAAATACATATTATAATGTATTCAAACCATTGGTCCAATCACTTTATAGGAATGTAGAGGCGACTTTAGTCAAGCAAACCAAGCACTAAGTAAAAAAAAAAAAAAGAAAAAATGAAAACGTCTGAAAACGGCCGAGAATGTATTTTATTTTCGTTACTTTATTATTATATTTATATAATTTATATTACTTGTGACTGGTCATCTTGATTTGTCTTCCTTTTATTCAAATATTACCTAGGAAGCAATCCGATTTTAAAATCGTCTGAAACGTTTCCTCTTTAATTTCGCATTCGATCTGAGGGGTCAATGTACCCGATAACGTTAGAATTCTGAGCCTTTGCAAATTCCCGAATGTCAGTTTTTCAACACAAAAATTCGTACAATTATTACGAAAAACATTGACGCCGGAAGTTTTGTGGAAGACATTACCACCAGTTTTCAATACTAATTTTCGCTTAACGGATCCGTAACGCATCTTTTTAGGAAGCTTTCATGAGGTTTTTTCATCCATCATCCGTAACTTGTGTGCTGATAAAATTAAACAAAATAAGTAGGTACTATAATTTTTTTTAAAAAAAGCTAATGGATACAGTAATATTGAAAGCTTTAGCGAGAAGTTGAAGCCGGTAGGTACCGGGTACCGCTATGTCTTCACCGAGTCAGAACCGGCGTTGATGAAGGAATTCGCTCGAGGAGAAAGCAGGGCAGGTTCCCTTCCACTTCCAACTCAGCTGCCTACCACCATTTCGCCCAATCCTGCCATCTATGGGCTATTTTCTCTCTTCAACTGTATCCAAGGAAGAAGACAAAGGACAGGTTTTCCTGTGATGCTTTCGTCAGTAAGAATTGAATTACTTGGACGATTAGGGCCATCCCATGATGACCTATCTCTTTCAAAATGTTTAGGTCGTCCGATTCTGTTCAACGCATTTTGTAACTACAAGTTGTAGTATAGTTTGTAATAGTACTAGTTTATGGTTTGGTAAAGTTATGAGAGAATCAGGTCCACCCCAACTCCGTACATCTTATGAGTCCCCAATTTTTCCACTTATTCCAAAATCTTGGTTTGATTAGCCTGGCTCTCAGGGTGAATCGTTACCAGTAGTAAACAATTTAGACTTATCACCGAGTACCTCTCTTTACACATTTAACCCTAGAATGGTACCCTGGAGTTACTACCGCTTAAAAGTACCCACACGTCGATTCGACAAACTCCTCTGAAGAATTGTCTTAAATTGCCGTTTCCATCTCTATAAACAGGAGAATTTCAAAAACAAGGTTCTCACTAAACAAAAGTATAATTTTTCAACTCATTGAATACTTACCTATAATAGGTAAAAATCTTCAGGTACGTACCTAATCATTTTTCCACAGCATTCGTAGTTCCTTTTTTGGACTTTACCTTTAAGATTCATGGGACATAAAAAAATATGATTCAAAAATTTCAATTTTTTCTGTTCACTACGGCTGAGAGAAGGCACTCCTAGAATCTCAAGCCCCTGCTGCGCTCCTAGTGGCCACCACATGAAAATAAAATTGGACCTACGTCGAATCGACGTAGAAGTACCCTTCTAGGGTTAAAGTAATAATTTTAATGGAGAAAAAACTGTATTTTAATGAAAAAGTCAAAAGATTTTAAATTTGTACGGGACAAGTATTGCTTTGAATGGGAAATGCTAATCGATATCCGCATTATGGTTGGGTTGAGTAAAAACAGTGACCATCGATCCGTTTGTGTCGGTGCGTGTCCGAGCACCTGAAAAGCCTCGGAACAGGAACTGCGGGGGAGTGACCGAATGTCCGAAGGTTGTTCGCTCTCTGAAACCAACCCGGAGAACCCCCAGCAGGAGGTCAAGTTCACGGCTGCCTCCAGTTGGTGTTACGCCCTGTCAACGACAGGGTGATATCTGGTCTGAGCGAG